>VYZW01039447.1:0-12262 GCA_013401315.1 Balaeniceps rex | reverse complement strand
GGCTCCCTTGGCTCAACACATTGATTCCTCAAGGCAGGAAAAGAGCGGCTGACATTGCAGGGGGCATGCATCTTGTCTCCTCTATGACTTATGGACTGTCCAGTGCAACCCCTGCCAAAGAAGCAGAAACCACTTATTGCTTGAGGGACACTCAAGTCTTCCTCCCATTCAGACAGGCAGGATATCTGACAGACCATCTTACCAGGAGTTTTCTGGAGGTTCCTATATATTTCCGAATGCACAGTATTTTATAATTTCAGCCATAATCTCAAGGAACTGAGGTCTGTATTTTTAGGCAAGAAGAGAAAAAGTAGCTGCGATATCATCTGCTTTCCTCCATGCTGGAGCTGTGGTGCATGTTTCAACACAATGGTAGGTAGGAAAATGCATGTTAGTGGCTGATTACAAAGCTGATTTCCTCTTGGAGTTTAAACCTCCCCTTGCTGCTCTCATGGGTTGTACATCATACTGAAGGCAACTGATTTGTTATCGCACCCTTTGACTAATGGTTTCAGGGTAGTATCTTAAAGGTAAAATTGAGTAAAAGGTGAAGGACAGAGTATCTGTGGGGGTAGTATGTTGGCAAAGCTGAGCAGGTGTGTTTAAACACACCTTTGGGGTGAACATGGTCATCCTGAGTCAAACGCAGCAATGCCCATGGAAAATAGCATAATCACAGTTAATTAATTGTATTTATGCAGTTACAATTAAGGAAAAAGACGATTTAAAAAACAGTCTCAAATGGTTGCTTCTTTGTATTTATTCAAGGTAAATAATCCTTTCTGTTCATCTACTGCTACCTTAATTCATGTTTTCACAAATATATATAGCAATACTCTTTGCTCAAAACAGTGATGTTTCAGGATCTTTTAGCAGAATTATTTTTCCCCCCTTTTTAATCCAGTTATCCAACCCATTGATTTGTTTATCAGTTTTCACTCAAATTGCAGCATAAGTAGTGGGGGAGGGTGTTCCTGCTTCTCCATCCATACCACTACCCCAAAACCCTGCATGCATTGAGAATACAAGTCTTTACTTCACAGACACTGTGCAGAGACTCACTGACTTTGGGGGAAAGGCTGAGCTGGCATTGAAAAACAAACTGGTAGTCATCACATTTTAACTTTCATTTTAATCCCATTAATATTCTCTGAATCTGTCTGGGCAGCGTACACATCCTTGTGCTCATCCTCTTTGCCCCCAGGACTTTCTCTTCCTTTGGTACCATATGCCTTCAGCTGTTGTTTGGGATGTTTCTGGCTGCTCTGGTTTTATTGCTGCTCGTATTCTTACTACTTCTTTTCCCTAATCAAACAACAAAAACAAGCAAGCAGCCCCTTGCTCCTACCTAAAAATCAAATGCAGGCCCCCGCACCCAGTGTGCATCTAGTTAACCATATGTGTCTTCCTCATCCTCCAAGTACTGCATAATCCACCAGGCTTGGCAAATGCAACCCCTCTTTCCTCCAATGCTTCACATCTTCACACCAATTGCTTTCTTTCTCTGGCTTACTTGGCCAAATAGGCTGCTGGTCTCTTGAGATGGGGAGATGGATGCTGGGCATCTGTTCGCTTCTTCCTGGTATCGTGGTGGGGAGGGAGAGGGGGAGCAACAGAGAGGCAGATAAGGGCAGTGAGGAGCAGCTGGGTGTAGGTGGAAGAAGGGCCCTCAGCACCTTCAGATTATGTTTCCTTCACCAAAAATCACTTTCACCGTCTCACATGGAAGGAGAAGCAACAACGTGCCTCTTTGCTGCCTCCCTGTACCTTGAGGGTAGGACAGGTACCTCAGAGGTAGGACAACCACACAAAACACTTGTGGTCCCTCCTGCTGGTCCTGGGGATGGTGACGAAAATAGAGCAGCCCTGGCTCACAGAAGGGTGCTTGGAGCTCCTGCAAGCAGGGAGATGGAAAATGACAGGACAGTTCAAAGTAACAGGTATGTGTGATTTCTCCTGCCGGTGCTGCCTTTCTCTCGCACAGCCCAATTAACAGGGGTCACAGAGCACTGATTAGCTGCCTTGGCGTTTTGTGAACATAAAGCAGTGAAAAATTCAGGGTGAATGGGGGAGAGAAGATCAAATAGACATTTATCTCAGCATTCCTGCCTGTCCCCGGCATTTGCCAGCCTAAGGGAAGAGCCTTTTCAGAACAAGCCAATGTGGGACTGTGCTATATCTGCACCGATATCTCTGCTGCTTTTCTGCCTTCTCTCAGCAAAATAACAAACAAGTCACTCCCAGCGGCTGTGTCATGCGTAGGGTGGTTGCTAGATAAAAGCAGAATCACAGGAGAAGCGTGGACCATAGGCAGCTAGGGAAGATCAGAGCATGCCCTTTTGCCACACTGACGTGTGAGATGAGTTCAGTTCCTATGGCTGGCATCTCCTTTCAGATGGGTGGACTTGCTGCCTCCTGTCCTTCGTGTGAAAAAGGTGTGGAAGGCAGCACATATCAGCTCACAGCATGTAAAAGAGCATCTCTGTCTAATTCAATAGTTGGTGAGTGTGGTCTAGTAGTTCTAAAGAGCCCAAGATGGAAACTTCCTTGGTTGCTCAGTTTTTCTGCTGTGGCTGGGGGGAGAAGTCTGCACGAGCAGACCTGGAACCTCCCTGAAGGATGGGCAGCTGTGGCGACCTTGTGGCTTCCCCTTCATCCTTTGTGCTCCCCTTTTTTGGGGGTAGCAAAGCAATGCTCCCACTCCAGCTGTCATACCCAGGTTAAGTGGCTGCACTTGCTTCTGTCAAGCCAGCACATGCTCATGTGGTGTGATCCCTTATTAGACTAGACAGCCCACATCAGCTCTCCATTCTCTCTGCCTCCCTGGAGACGCTGCCTCGCTCCATAGCTGTTCCTATTCTGCTTCTCTGTGGGATACAGCATATCTGCCAGCTCCCCTTCCAGCTTCCCCAGTTTTTATTGTATGGAAGATCACTCGAGGTAAGATGGAGGAAGACAAGGAGCAGGAGTGGAGTATTCTTAGCTGCTGACAACCTTGGTTTTTCTTAGCTGATTTTTTCCTTCTCCTAAACATGAACAGTTTAGGAGTTCAGCTAGGAAGGCAGTGGATTCCCTGGCATCCAACCATGTAAATTAGATTTCCTTAGCAAGATCGAGCAGCCCTTCTGCTGGAGAACCTCCTGGCCTAACTTTATATTACCATGCTGGAGAAAAAGGTCCAGAACCCTGATGTCTTCTCTAAGCATCTCTTCAGCATATTCTTGGGGGTGGTCTCAGTGCCACATTTGAGCTCTGGAAGCAAGTTATGAGGTGGACAAGTGAGGGGCAGGGAACAGGAATTGCTAGGGTACTGAATTTACTCTGCTGTCCTCTACTTATGTGGAAAACTTGGGAGTATATTTCATGGATGTGGAACCCTCTGATCATTCATGTTTCAGACTGCCAAATCCAGGAGTTAGACCAGACTACTTTATGGAAGAGCTGCTGCTACTTAACATTTGCTAACCAGCTATTTTTTTGTCCTTATGGTTTGAAACAAAACCATGGTTGTAATGTAGAAAGTTCAGCAAGGGTGAAGATGAAGGTCACTGTATGTAGAGCTCAGTGCATCAAGGGTCTTTCTCCTCTCCTTCACTGCCAGTGCTTCTGACGGCCACACAGGTAAGCCACAGAATTACTTGAGTTTTGGGCATCTACATTCAGAAAACTAGTTCTAGCTAGAAGTGGAGGACAAAGAGGCAGGCCTGTACATGCCTTGTGATAGTCTTATACTCCAGCAATCTCTGCTGTCTTTCCAGCTCTGGGAGGAGAAACTTCACTCTGGAACCTTGATAAGCCCAGTTTAATTTCTTTATTAATTAACAGGGTCTGTTAATGTAAGTTGTCCTCCTTTTGTTCACAGCCCCTTGTAGGCCAGCTGGTCTTCTCCAGGCATGAATCAAAAGAGGGCACTGAAAAGCAGGATGAGCCTGGGTGTTTGTTTTCTCCATCACAAGGGCTCTGCCAGGGTTGGACCTTGCTGAGGTCTGTCACCAGTTTGGTGTGGCCAGGAGTTACTGGTTCCCTCAAGACTGTCCTTGGCTGGAATTTGTGAAGTCTGTCCCCACCAGTGGTGCAGGACAGTGGTGCAGCTAGTGGCACTGCTAGTTGAATTGGAAATGAAATGTGGATATTAAAGCTTAAGGTCACGATTCCTGTATCTCCAGCTCCTCGGTCATTTTGCTCTGCTTCAGTGAAGCGTTTTGAAGGAGGGGTCCTTCAAGGTGCTTGTTGCCCTTGAGCCTCTACCAGTCTGATTGCCCTGATGACAAGTTGGCCCATGGTCTGAGGAATATGTGCTTTCTGTTGGCTTGCACACCTTCTGAGTGAGCCACACATAGAGGGCTTGGAAGGAAATGGGGAATATACCTATCCAACCCTATTGTCCCCCAGAAGGATGAGGTGGTATCTCTTTTTTCCCCTGCATCATGCCTGACTTAGTTTCTCAGTAGGGTAAATTGTTTGAAGGTAAAGTACAAGCTGGTCCATAAGGCTTCCTCCCCCACCTCAGATAAGAAAGCTCATTAATACAGTAAAAAAAAAAAGTCTCCATTGTTACATGAGAGCTCAAGGTCAGGCTGGTAGTAGTAACTCATATTGCTTCTAAGGTCAGCCTAAGCTTTCTCTTTCTGACAAGCCACAATAGATTGATCATGGGGGCCCTTACATTATTTTTTTCTTCTGAAATAGGCTTTGCTTCTCCTGACCCTGTTAATGATGTTTGGCTGAGGTCATCCCAGCAAACCCTGAATCCTTCATGTTACCTTCTAGAGGGCTTGCTTTTGTGCCAAAGCATTGTACGCTTGTTAAGAATTAAGCTTTCCTGATCTCTGCTGTAGCAAAGAAGCTGTCTTCATTGGAGAGGGGAGAAATATCTTGAATGCCATCTGTCAGTTAATGCTCTCATTAACACCTGAGTGACTCCCAACACCAAGCTGGTGCCTTTTTGCCAATTCAGAACTTAAAAGGTGCCAGCCGATAAGGTGAAATATCTTCAGTCCATAAAATTAATTCCATGATAAAACGTCTGTTCTGATAAGACCTTGATTTTGTTGTTGTTGTTGTTTCTTTTAACTAGAGAGATCACAGAGGCAAAACCAGTTCTCTTGTGTGCTGTGAATTAGATGCCCATAGAAGCCTTTTTTCATTTATTACTGAGAACCTTCTAAAAGCACCACTTGTGCTGGGTGGCTGAGGGAATCCAAGTTTTTCAGCTTTTAAAGCTTTTACCAGACAGAAGTATTGCCTCTATTATTTTTCTTACTGGCTAACTCTGTAAAAGGAACTAAGAGAGTAATTATATTCCTGTTTAAATAGTCTTTGAGGGAAAGGCTGAGCTCTTCCAGTCTTGTTTTCCATGTTCCTCCCACATACTACTCTTGGGCAGGAGGTGGAGGAGGTCTATTGTTGTTCCTGCTCTCTGTAGTCCTCTGGTTTTGTCAGGGTTCTTGGTTTTAATCTCAAGTACAGAACAATATACTGTCCGGGAAAGACATAGGTCAGGCTTGCCATTTTCCCAGCAGTTTTAGCTCAAGAGCGTTCCAGTATTTACTCTTCCGTTGCATTTTGTAAATTAAATGAAACAAGACACTTAAAACACTGTCAACATGATAGATATTCTAGCTAGTGGGTCCAGGCAACTATTTGGAATCTGAACTTTCAGAAGGCTTATCTGTGTGTGCCAGCAGTATCTGAGCATCGTTGAGAGATTTTTGTCTCCAGTATTTCCAACTCCTTACCCGAACGNGGGGCTTGTAACAAAATTGGCAGCAATAGACCAGACAGGGAAGTGTGCTGTGACAGTAATTCCACACTCGGGCCATGGCACCCTGCCTGCAGGAAGTGCAGATTGACACGGGGACTCTCTTACTGAATCAGTGTTTGGTTTTGCTTTTGTTTTTTTGGCTTGATTTTGTTTACAGTTTCCCAGCCAAGATTCGATTTACTTTAGAGACTTTAAAACTAAAAGTACAAGTCGCTCTGCTTCCTCTGGGCGTGAGGATAAAAAAAATAAGTGTGTGTGTACACATAATTCCAGCCCTGACAGTGCTGGGTTCACCCAGAAGGCATTTCACTTTGAGTTTGCCCTACAGGGTGCCTGTGGGGCTGGGGTCTCTTGGTGCAGCTGTCCCCTCCCAAGCGTGTGCACCAGAAGCTCCAAACAAATTTTTTCATATATCCCATCAACCCTGCAAAATTTTCACTCTCTCTTCCAGAGGTCTCCAAAGGGTCCCCTCTGGGAAACTGGGCATGGTGATGAGCAGCAGGATGGGGGCTCATTCCACAAGCTGGCCAAGCTTCTTTTTCCAACAGCAGTGTGGCCCCATGGATTAAAACCCTAGGCGATGGGAAGAGTGCCTCTTCTGTGAGCAGGGGAAGCCACCACGGAGGCAGACTGCTGAATTGGGATCGCCAGGCGGGGGGAGGAGTCCTCAGCTCCCCTCTCTTGGAGCACAGAGAAACCTCCCTCTTTGGGAGGCAGCCGGGCGGCAGATGGCCGGGCTGCGGCACTGAGCTCTCGGGGGGTGTATCATTTCTCTGACTGTTCTGGACGCTGATACCCATGTTGGGGAGGAGCCCTTCCTTCGACTTACTCCCGTCTTCTTTATGCCCTGATTTTTTTGCAGCTGCTACTAAAGATCACAGGCAACTTGAGCTGCAACCTCACTGGTACTCTTGTGGATTGTCTGCTGTTATTCCTCCCCTTCGACACTGATGTGCTAGGTCGCGTCCTTCCCTGTGCCTCAGATTTCCTTTTGCATATGTAGAGGTCTGCAAAGTATGATTAAAACTTTCAACCACAGGTGCAATTCAGCTTTGACCTCCTTTCTAATCATTGCAAAAAAAGGTAGAGACCTCTGACAATGACCCTGTGGTTTCAGAGCACAGCCAGGGATGAGACTAAGAATTGCATTGGGCTCACAAGAAATTATCTGCCTCCATATGGGATGTATCACATAGATACGCGTGTACTATTCAACCACTTCCCCACTACAGCTATCCAAATTGCTTTGCACATCAGGTGGCAACTGCAAAGTAAGGGATATTGTGGCAAGTGAGGGAAACTTTGTCTGAGTTTTCTGAGATATTAATGGTGCTAGTGAAGTTGGGATGGGGAGAAAGACAGTCGGTGGGAAGGATGAAGTTGTACAGTTACAGAGTACTCTAAGGTAACTTTTCTGACCTCTTGCAGGTGACTTATGTGATAGTTTTCCTTGGTTAATGTAAGATGCTTTTGTTGTATGGCAGGGGGAGGTAGAAATGGTTGAGATATGGTGACAAGCACTGGGGCCCATGATCTCACACTTTTTCAAAAAATGTTTCTAGGAGTCCTGATTTACTTTCGGGGGAGAGTTGATTTTCCTTTGGATATGTGCCCTGAAACAGAATGTGTCCATGTACCAGTCCCTTCTCCTTGGGAATACTCCGATTTGTAGAGAAAAGGACATTGCTGACTTAACATTGCCTCAGTTGGTTCAGTGTTGTTACAAGTCTCCATGATGCTGAGAACCTCAAGAGAAGAGCTACATCTGTCTCCTCATCTCAGTGATCTCCTTCCTGCCTTCTTCCCACCTGCAAAAGGGTTTTCAGAGGTTCTCAGCTGCAGCAGAGATTCTGTAGGACTTGCCACCCCTGCAGGTGTATCACTGTCCTATTTGTGAGCTTGAAAAAAGGCTATTTGACAGACTGCATCCAGGTCATTCCACTCCTGGACCCTGTCTGTCTGATACTTGGGTTTGAATTTTATGGATAATGCTAAACAATTAGTCCCAAGCATTTCTGTTTTGCACGAGGAAGAGCCCCAAGGGCAGAGTTCTCACAGATTGCTGTGCTCCCTGTGGTTTTCTTCTCCAAACCAGGGGCTCTTTTCAGAAACCTTTCTCAAAGGGAAATTTAATAGAGACAGGTTAAGTGAGACTAGCTGTAGGGGTGGCAGATGGGTTGAAGGCAAGCACCCCACATTTGTCTGGAGAAAAGAGGCCGGCCCCCATGAAGAGGGAAAATATAAATTGGGTAGGATTGAGAGTGATTGGGAATGCCTTGAGACATCTGGTTCCCATCTCTGGTTCCCATTTCTATCTTTATTCAAAGCGACAAATGCACAGTAGCTGTCTTTGAAAATTGATGGGGGTAGGAACTCAAAGTACTCTTGAGAACAGAGCTTGTAATGTATCGGACACTGGATGGATGGCGGAAATTTCTAGTGTTAGCCACTTATGTGAAAGTCAAACTCAAACCAAATTGGTTAAGTCAACAGAGCCAGTCCCCAGGGGGAATGAGCGTTACATAGGCAAAGATTTCAGATGATCTTCTGGAATTGGGGGACTTCCTGGATCAGTTTTCTTTGAGAGCAGCCAAAATGGTAGAGCAAGATAAGTGAACTCATGCAAGCAGTAAAAGTATCTGTCTGATCTATGCCTTTTCCTTTTTTTTTGTAGAAAAAATTTTAGCCAGAAAAATAGGAGCAGATAATGCCCTGCTACTTTTGTTGCTTCTTCCTGGCATCCCATGTCACCCAATAGTTTTTCAGGATCCCAGGGAAACTGTTTTTTCAGTCAGTTTTATTGGAAATAGCCAGAGCCTCTGTATCAGATCTGATGAAATAATCTTCTGCCTTGAGCTCTGACAGAGTTGAACAACTGAACTCAGGGGGCTGAAACTCAGATGCTCTCTGAGAGCTTACGGTCATTCCCCTTCTATGACGGACTAAGCATCCAAATACAGGTGTTGCTTTCCTGCTCTCAAGAAAAGATATTCTTGTCACTGTTTCTGTTCTTGAAAGCTAGAGTCAGATCTGTCCTTTTTTTGTTTTAATCCGATGGCTTCAGTAAATATCTAATATTTAAGCTGTGTGTGATCAAATAGCACTCTTAAAGATAGAAAGTCTATAAAGATAATGTAGTATTATGCTTTTTGCCAAGTTGAAGTCCTTGCTGGAGTTTGGAATGGGTCTTGAGGTATATGAGGAAGGCACTGTGGGAATGCACAGCTACTTCCCATAGGTGTACTGTGCACTGAATATTTCATTTTAAGAAAGGATAGTTGCTGTAGTTTTTACCCTAAAATTAGGACTTGAGACAGCACAGAAATTATTTCATGAAACAGTTCTGCTTTGTTGTGTTGGCTGAACTTTGTGAGTGTAGGGGACTGTTTCAAGTCGTGTTTGTTTGATTGCTGATGTTAGTGGGGCAAAACAATGAGACTTGGAAATACCAATGCTTTGCTTGTGTCATACAGAAAAGAGCAAACTCCAGGCTGCAGAAGGCACTTAGATCCAGGTACATTCAGGCATCTGTTGTTAAATACCAGAGAGCTGGTAAAATTAATTGGGTGAGAGGAGTTATCTCTGGGAGGTCAGCTTTCATTTGTCGTCAGAACGAAGCAGGCTGGTGGGGAGTGATCTGCAGGGTCGTAGCATCAACTCTCTCCACTCGAGGAAGAAGGGGAACGCTGCCAGGTGGACATGGCTTGAGGAATCACGTGGCATCTGTTCCTTCATTCTTGCAGCCACCGTCCAGTCATGGTCCTTGCAAAGAGGTCCAGTCTTTACCAAACGTGTGAAGCCCCCCTGTCTAATAGCTAACTTCTTGTTGACTTAACAATCTTATTCCAGTTGGATCGCGTTCCTCTATCTCTTCGTTCAAAAATAATAGCTTTTGTAGTAGTTAGCAATTTCTCAGGCAAATGCAATTCTGTAGCATTGGCACAGTTCCATTAATCATATAGAGTAATCCGTTTGTGCCAAAAACCTATCAAGTTGAGCTGCCTTTTTGAGAGCTGGTGGGAATGTGTACCCAGTGGTGTTCTTGCCGGCATATGGACTTCCCGTGTGTGCAAGAATGGCTGGGGCATGGGGGGGGTCCCCCTTTGCTGTACTCAGGGTACACAACTCTAGCAGGCTGAGAGAGCCTGGCAAGTCTCAGGACTCAGAGTGATATGGACAGATCTTAAGAAAGTTTTCTATTTAGGGACACACAGCCTCACCAGCCCTTTTTCATTCCCTCCCCTGAAATTTTAAGCAGTCAGAATAAGGACTCAAGTCTCCTTAAAATATAGACAGGAGTTCTTTTAGCCTTGAGCTCCATCAGCCATCTAATGCGTGTCAGATGGGGACACACACCTCAATGCCAGATGAGGGTAAGAAATGTGTGTTTCCTTGGGTTATATGGTGAACTGCTGGCAACGAAAGGGGGACTTAATGTGGCCCAGCTAGCAAATGAGAAAGATCATTTTAGTAGCAGTGTTTATGAAGAGCTTGAGTGTTCAGCTTAATCATCTGGGAGACTAGAGAGGAGAGAGTCCTCTGGGCTGAACCCTGTTTGTGAGATACGCTCATGTTGGGAATGAGCCTTGTTGTGTGGCAGGGTCCAAGCTGCATGCATTGACCAGGCTGTGCAGATGTCCCGCCAGGGCCACTGGTGGAGGAACAGGCAGAAAGTGGCAGCATTTTGGGGGATAGAGGGAGAGGAAAACGAGGGCCACAACAGGCATATGGGAAGCAAAGCAAGGAGGAGACAATCAGTTATGGAAAGTTTCAAGCCACTGAACCAGGGTGTGGAAAACTACTTACGAGGCAGAGAGAGGAGCAGGGCTTGGCAATGGCAGATGTGAGGAGCAAATGGAAAGATGAAGAAGAGGGTCTCTGCATGAAATGGGGAGAGGCAGAAGGGGATCATACTCATCGGCTTCGTTGCATCCTATTTTAGTAAAGGGTCGATGTTGGTGCTAGCACAAGGCACTGCTCATTGGGATAGAAAGGGGATGAGGCTGAGTTAGCATCATATTTATCTTGTTCTTTCAGCTTGGAAAGAAGTAACAGTAATGCAGAGTACTGTAAGCCATATGTGTATGATGTGAAATCCCACGGCGTTGCAATGAGATTACTGTGTTTTGGGAGCCTGAGTTACAGAGCTGCACCTAACCATAGCTGTTGTGGGGAGCTGTTTTCCTTCAAGTGTTAGCTGTCTCTGTGTTGTGTTTGTCCAAGTTGCTTGGTTGCACCAGGTGTTTCTGGCATGGTGAACTACAGTGAGTGTGTGGGACTTTGTTTCCTTGGTTAGATCCCAGACGTTTCACAGCTACCTGGAGGACATCATCAACTATCGCTGGGAGCTGGAGGAAGGGAAACCCAACCCCCTGCGGGAGTCCACCTTCCAGGAGCTGCCCCTGCGCACCCGGGTCGAGATCCTGCACCGCCTCTGTGACTACCGCCTTGATGCAGATGACGTCTTCGACCTCCTCAAGGTTCTTTGAGCAGGAGGGAAGGGGGAAATGGTGCAGCCGCAGGAGCTGGGTCAGATCAGTGAATCTTCCTGGGAAGAGAAGGGTTGATGCTATTAAGTGCATTTTAAGGCCAGGGAATTGCAGTGGCAGTGGGTCGACAGTTCCCCATCTTCTCCCCTGCCTTGCAGAGGACTCAAGGCAAGCATGCAGGACTGCTCTTGCGGCCCTTGTCCTGCACGGAAGTATTCATAACACGGGAGTCACTAAGTAAATTGGCTTCATTGGCTACTCTACCTGCGAAGAGTGAATTTGGAGATGCTCCAACTGTAATGGCAGGGCCGTGAGAGCCGAGACTGCCTTGCTGAGGGATGGTGTGAGATGAAAGGATGGGGCTGAAGTGTACTGGGGGAGCTGGGGGAAGGGTGGTGGCAGGGAGGGAGGGGGGAGGGAGCTTCTCGGGGTTGTGCGTGACTGTCGCCAGCACTAATTAGACCTTCCCTGTCAGGAGCACCAGAGATGAAACGTTAAAACGAGAGAGGCCATTCAAATTAGAGATGCCAATCTAAATCCCTCCCTGGACAGAGAGGGAACGTCGCCTTCCCCCTGGAGTAACATTTTCCCACCTCGGGCCCGGAGGAGCAGCTGTACTGCTGCTGTGGCATGGTGGGAGGGGAGGAGGGAGGGAGGTGTTTGCGGAGGGGTGTCATCATGTTTTGTGTGACAATGTGGCCGCTTTTCAACTTGTCACCGTCTGGCGGGGCTCTCCCGGTGGGCACAGGGCTTGGACGCCGACAGCCTCCGTGTGGAGCCGCTGGGCGAGGACAGCAGCGGTGCCCTGTACTGGTACTTCTACGGCACGCGGATGTACAAGGAGGACCCGGTGCAGGGGAAAACCAATGGAGAGCTGGCTCCAGACAGGTAACAGCCCCCCCACATCCCCCCTGTGTCTGGGTGCAGGGGGTGAGGCGGGGGGCAGCACAGCCAGCCTGGCTGGAGGGGACTCCGCCTGACTGCTGTTGTGTCCGGGGGCGGCGGGGGG
>VYZW01039446.1:2446-70386 GCA_013401315.1 Balaeniceps rex | reverse complement strand
CTGAAAGTTTCCTTAAGCCGTTTACAATAAGTGATTTAAAATCTTAATCATCTGAGGCAGTTCACTTCTGCTTTTTCATGATAATGAAGCTTAGCACATGATATCACAATCATGAATTTTTGTAAAGCATACTTAGCTCTTCAGAAAAAGTGCTGGATTAAATAACCCTGCAGGNATCAGTGGCACAGCTACAAATCAAACTTGGGCACTTCTGCCTGGTTTTGCACACTCCAGCTATCATTGTACTGCTCACTCTGTTGGCATCTATGGTCACGTAGGCATTACACAGTGCTAGGAGTCAGGAGGTCTGAAAGTTTCCTTAAGCCGTTTACAATAAGTGATTTAAAATCTTAATCATCTGAGGCAGTTCACTTCTGCTTTTTCATGATAATGAAGCTTAGCACATGATATCACAATCATGAATTTTTGTAAAGCATACTTAGCTCTTCAGAAAAAGTGCTGGATTAAATAACCCTGCAGGCTGAATCCTTCCCTTTGAATAATGAATATAGTACAGGCAGTGGCAAGCTTCTTTAGATAGTCCCATGAACCCTGCTAAAGCGAAGGCCAGCCTCCATGTCTGTTGAGTCCCTGGTTTCTTTATCTCTACAGCCAACAAGGTATTTTTATTTTTTAATACTTTTCACAGCTAGGAATTACTCTCTGCCAGCCAACTAATTTCACAGGGACTACCTCAGAGCCTTTGGAAGGCAATGCCTTTTGGTTGCTGCCTGTTTCTTGTAGCTGGCTGGAATATAACAAGTTACAGATATAAACAACAATTATTTCTTAGATGCAGGAGCAAACAACGGTGGGGAAAAAATGTCTCAAGGAAAAATATCTCCGTTTCTTTAAAATATACTGCTCCACCACTGGAGCTTTGTATCATTATTTTAGTCTTGTTTTACAGATGAGTTTCAAAGCGCTGACAGTAGGAATTTGGAGTAGAAACGCTGATGGTCCATTATCAGTAGTGACAGCTATGGGTGTGACTTTATTAAAGTTCTGTCAACTCTTGGCTAGAAACTACAATAGGAACAACCAGTTCAATCTCTCTCCCTCTCTCTCTTTATCTTAGCAGTTATATCACACTCATCACAAAGTGTTACATTTTCCCTTGATGCCACCGGATGGGATTTCTCCTTGCTACTGGAAACATGTGGCAACTACAACCCTACATCCTGCCCATGGGTTGACAGCAGACTGTTACCGTACTAGCGGTAAGGTTGCTGTTGTAGCGTAGACTTGGCCTAAAAGTCAACTGAAAGCTTTTTATTCTTTACTAAGAAAAAACAAGCAGCACAAACCAAAACCGTTCTACTGAGCAGTGTAAGCTGGAGCTATTTCTTGCAACTATCTGCTGGTAATAAAGATTATTTGCCTGAACCCTTTAACAAAGCTCGAAAGTTGGCATAAATACCAATGAATATACTTTCAAGCTCTTTTCATCTGAGATACCATGATGTGCACTTGTTATGCGATTGAAAAGAGATGCCAAACAGAGTTTATTGGACCATATTTCCATCTCACTGCTGTGAGCACTGCGAGTTCCTGAAGGCTCTGGCATGGTGAGGACAGTGTTTTCCTAAGACAGTGACTATTTTTCATTCACCCCTCTGTGTCTGGGAGGGAAGCACATCCGGACGGGTGCTGGGAAAACAAATACTGTTTGTGGCAAAGGGAATTAACATCTTGGAAATGGTAACATGAATTAAAACTTGTTAAGTATTGGAACTCATTACAAAGATTTCACTGTATAAATTCTCCCTCTTGCTTTAGAGAAGCAGCTTTTCACCCTGTGCTTTTTCAGCCAAGCTCCCTCCGCTGCAAATATCCCTTAGCACTTTTCATCTCAACTGCAATACCAACCATTTTCCCAACACTTTGCTTTCTCTCATGGAGTGGTGGTTTTGTGAAGCTGATAAACATCTGCCTGAAAACCTCGTTGGCACAGCTGAACTCATTTTCAAGTGTGAACATGGGTGTGTAGAAAGCAATTCAAGTTTAACAAGGCATGATGCATGAGGTCATGATAGAATATCAGTCGTGACTGTGACCAAAATAAACCCGAGAGGCAGAGAGGATACAGCTCTGCTACGACTACTGGTGTGTGACCTACCTGGACTGAGATCTTCAGCCTCCAGCAGCAGAGAGCAGCACATTAACTCTATGGCTCTGCTGGCCAGCAGATGACACTGCCTTGCCTGATACGTGGCTTAAAAATCTCATCTTCTCATTATTGTGAGATAGGTGTTTAGAGAAGAACAAAACTACCCCACCAACCTTACTTACCCTGTTGGATTTCATAATTAGCTTTTCTGTGCTCATACTATGCCCAATGTCTGTTGAATAAAAGCAAGTACACAGTGGGATTTCTATGGATCCCAGGAAAGATCCATTTCTTTGTTGGGTGATGCTGAGGAGTCAATTAAATCTTTTTGGGGCTCAAAACATCTGATGCCCAGATCTTGTTATTTCAGCAGTTACTTAGCTCCTTTCCCACTTGTGTCTTCCATCACCCCTTCCCTGTGCTACTTACAAAATGAAATCAGTGAAAATCAGAAATATTTGTTTTGCTTCAATGTTGGGTCTAGAAAGATAATGACAGCACTGAACTCCATCAGTTAACATTCATTACTGAGCTGCAGGAACCAACCTCAGACCTTTCCCCTAGTCTTCTCCAAGGCAAAAGCCATGATCCTGAGGCTCTCCTTGCCTGAATGGACTGCTGCGTCCTAGCCCCAAAAGTTTTGGGACTGCAGACTAAACATGCTTCAATGTAAGTGTGCATGTAATGTAAAATGTAATTTTCTTGGGGCTCCCTATTTATTGTCAGAGTGCCTTTTCAACAAGTCCTTATTATTCAGAAGTAGTATACCAAGTGCTTTCAAGCAGCGCCATGAAATACAGGAATACCCGCAACGTCCCCTGTTGAAATTTATAGGCATTTTAAAGAAGCTGGGCTGCACTCAAAACAAAAATCCCCATGCACAAATTGTTGCACAAGATACTGTGGATCCTATAGCCTAGATCCAAATACTGTGGATCCTAGTAGCCTAGTAGATCCAAAAGTAAAGAAAAATATCTATACCTATACCTATATCTATATGCAAAATGGGTACTATTATTTTTTCAGTGACTTTTGAAAATGTAATAAAATGCATAAACTGTGCTTTCTATGTATTTTTTTTTTCTACAGGAAGAGAAGTTATGTTTTCACAGCTCCACACTTAAAATTAATTTACTCCCTGTGCCATTAAATGGCCTTGGCTAGTACCATGGCATCCTTCCCCACTGACAGACGGGACTATCACTATTTTATTTTCCACTCAGCACCACCTTGCACTGACTTTTTGAGAAGGTTCACGCTCCGAGAATAATTTTGGGTCCATATACCATGGAGTTAATATGCAGCCTGGGTCATCAATATACATTTATTTTTCTTTTCAGTGTGTTTTCAAAGGGCCTTTCCCCAAAAGGCACTTTTGCACTCAAAAGGGATCACCAGCTATTGAAGTCTGTGCTGCACTTCATTTCCAAAGTTCAGGTCAGCTGCTTGACCACTCTCGGCGGTGCTATTTAACAACTTTGCCCTGTTTTTTGGGTTGTGATAGAGGCACAAGCTTTAAAAGCTCTTTCCACAAAGTTTTGTCCAGGCAAAGCTCTCAAGTTCAAGCTAACCTCTACGTTTCTGAGTTACAGCAGACCTATGTTTTGCATATACTTATAGAAAACACAGGAACGGAAGAGATAGTGCTACAACGTGGGCCAGTTCCCATGACCCTGTATGCCTTCAAGCAGTCATTTACGGTCCTTTTTTTTTGGCCTTATGTTCCAAACCAGAAACGGGGTCACGGAAGGATCTTTGATTTTGTGAGAGCAGAAAACTGAGGGTGTTTTTTCAGGGTGCAAAGGAACCTTTCCGGCTGACAAACAGGGCGATAACACAAGTTAATATGTTGGCACCGAGACCTTTCTGACACTGGAAATAAAAGGTGATAATTTCAGTCACTGTGAAAAGTTCATGTGGATACCTTCATCACGTGGGACATATTACAGCGTAACCTCTAGCTGCAGACAGCGGCTATGCCTACCCTGGCTGTGACATACAGCTCCCAATTAGCACTTAAGGAAAGAGACTTTACAGACTGCACACTCACCTCTGCTCAGCCCATCCGGTCCCCGAAGGATTCTGCATTCTTCTATCTGGCCGAACGGAGAAAACATCACCCTGATATCATTCTCATTACACTTCTTCGAAACCATTCCTATGAACAATTTTCTGTCTTCCACAGCTAGAAGATAAAAATAATGAATGAGCAAAGGCCATTTCATCTTTTTCCTGTGATCAATGCTTCATTACCACATCAAACCAAGCTCCAGTCATGTGAATCTGGCTCTGTAACTGAAGACAAGTCCTAAGGCAAACACTTTATACTTACAACCTCCCTTCCCCCCTTCCTCTCTCACCCCAAATCTCCCATTTTTCTTTCTCTCTCTCCTTTTTCTAGTGGTGCTTGCTGTTTATATAACATATTAATTGGCTGCCTTAGTCATTCTGCATATGCCTCCCCGTCATGGCTTCTAAGAGAAAAGCATCCTCTCTTAGAGAGACTTTTAAAGATATCTTTGCATAGATTTTAATTCAGATAAATTCCCTCACCTCCCTCATGTATGAAAGAATCATGACAGGGGTGAGGGTGAAGAAGGGATTGTGCACGTAATGATATGAGCTAATGAAAGACATTCCTGAAAAATGTTTTGAGAGAGAGGCTCCTATCTGAGCTTTCAATTTCAACCAACTTAATGTGTGGCGCTCGAAAGGCAGATGTGTAATGACTGCTCTGGAAAAAGAATGCATTAAATTTTCCTGCTTTTTTCAGACTGACACAGCCCTCTCCCCTCCAAGAGGACACAAGGCATATTCTAGGGCATCACTTTAACGAGGGGGCTGCATAATGCTTTCCCAGAGCCAAACCCTTTGACTCGTAATGATGCTGAGTTTGCAAAAAAACATGAAAAAGGTTCTTTCACTGAGCTATTGGTAGAATATTTCCTGCCTGCATTGTCACCAAAATCAGCAAAAGCTAGACTGCTGGAGCAGGACGCATGCAGTCCTGTTAATCAAACTCAAATTTACAGGCCTAAAGCTGTGGACTCTTGTCAAAACCGAAATAGGTCATCAAAACTTAATTCACCCTGGAAAGACTTTAAAATGTTAACGTGCCCTCCCACCTATATTAAACCAAAAATCTAAGTGCTTATTATACAGTATATACACCAGTGCTTTCTTCTTCTCTTGAAATGGCATGTAAATCCAATTCACTGTTAATGAGCAGACTGTCAGAGTTTGCGGGGAAGCAAAGAGAGAAGGAAAGCTTTACTCCAGAGAGTCTGCAGTGCACTTACTTATTTCTATTATTGTGCAAATTATTTTTGTAACAAAGTATTTTCTTTTCTGGGCTTACAAAAAAAAAAAAAATGAATCTTCCTTTGCTCCCCAACTCTTTCTCCTGTATTAGTACAAGTCTGTCAAATGGAATAAATTACAGCTGAGGAAGAAGAAACTGCATCTATTTTCATAGGATTTTATTTGTGTTATACTTCAACGCTTTAAGTGCATTTAATAATTTCAACAATATAAAGAAGAGGTTCATGTTTATTGATCATGAGAGGTGTTTGAAGTAATTTTTCCCTTAGAATCACTGAGTTTAAAAAGTATTTGTAGCTTTTATACAAGCAAGCACCAAGACCGTGCGTTTTTCAGAATCCAAAACAGAGGCCAGCCCCTACAATCCCAGCTTCTCACTCTACAAGCTTGCAAGAAAATTGGCGTGAATTTAGTACCCAGGAGAAGTTTTTCTCAGCAGAGATTCCTCAAGACTCAATATTTTCATTCACACTTTATATTGAGGTTCCACATGCAGGTTAACCCTCCAGAAAGGGTTAACAAATGATGAATGCATGGGATGAGCCAGTTATATACAGGTCAGGAGCTGAGTATGAGGGACTGCAAATAAGATATGCAAGTTGGGATTTTTATATATATATATGTGTGTGTGTATGTGTGTGTGTATTTATGTCTTACAATGAAACTTTACGTCTGATTCATAATATATAATTGGCCTTGATGCTGCTAACAATTATTTTAAGGATGGTAAAACTGAATTGCCTTGCTCACAGCCACAAGGAGAGTCTAAGTAGTCTCTTTTGTTGGTGAAAGAATGCCTGTAACTTGGCTGCTTACAATTCCTATATTGCCTTGAGTAATCACTTTGAGGAAGGTCCCTGGCCAGCCTGTCCCCTCGACAACAGCCACACGCCATGGCCAGGGTGCACGAAAGAGTACGAGGCAAAGGACCCAGCTGGGCTGCCAGGTATGGATTTCTCCATACCACACACCGAGGTCAGGCTGGGGAAGCCTTGGTGCCAAGCACGGGTCCAAGCACTGCCTTCTGCTCTGTGTTATGAACCTCTTAACTTCTGCCTGTGTGTCAGCCAGTGCCAGCCAGTTTAAATTTGAGTTGATTTTAGGCTTGAAATACAGTGTGCAGGCTGACCCTAAGGGTGACTAGATCCCAACCCTCTCTTAAAAATAGCTGCACAAATGCCTGCCACGCCATCCCAAAGGAGGTCCCTTGGGTCCTGCTTAGGTGCAAGGACAAAGATTCAAACCAAACAGATTCACATGGAGATTCAGAAGAAATGAGATGCAAACAGGAAGGCTTTGTTTTAATTTTCCAAAGACTAGCAGACGACAAACTCCCCACCGGCCTCCTTCAGTTTCGCTAGTAAACCTATAAATATGCCATTTAACTAACATGATTTGCAGGTTTTCAGCTTGAGGGTGATTTTATAGTAAATTAAACATCCAGCTCCCGTGTACTTTACATCTTAAAAATGCAGATTTCACGAAGAATGCTCAGAGTACAGAAAACATATTGATATGATGACGTGCTCTGCATTCAGTGCTATTAGTCAGTGTTGAAGCTTAAGAAAATTGCTATTCTTTTTTTGGCTAGGGGCCCAGCACAAAAAATATTTAAAGGGACAATTGTCAGGATCAAAATGACACGTTTTTACTCCATCTGATAGAACATCTGATATTATTAGGCTGAAAGAGTTTTTAACGATATATTCTCGTGCAGAGAAAGGAATGCTTTTTCACCTCTGTAAGACTGGCTGTCTGGATTTGTTTCTGCATTTTCAGTCAGCCACTTCTCTCCTTTCTAAAATGAATTCTTATCTGCCACGTAGTCATGGTTTGAGAATCAAACAGACAACAGACTGCAAGAAGTATGGGTCAAACATATTTAGAGGTTAGCAAACTTCCCTTTTGGTCACCCCAGCCTACTGATTTGCCTGTGCGTGTTGGGTTGCTCCCGTAGACTGTAAAATAAGGAGCCCAACGTTAAACACACGGGACCCAACAAAGCGTCAAGACCGGGAAAGGCGCTACCTGCTGCTGGTTGGAGAAAGAATGGAAGTCTAAAGCCGTCTCGCCTAACTTTAGACATCTACAATTTAGGTGTCCAGTTTTAGTCTCAGCTAAAATGTTATCAATTGGCTGTTGTCAATGCCAAGAGATCAGCTCCTCCAAGGAGTGACTGGTCTAACCTCTCCCAGCAAGATGGTATGGCTTGTTTCATGGGAGTCTCTCCCCGGCTATTAACGGTAGATAGGCCTGTTACCTTCCAGCCAACTCCCAAAACTTGGTCATCATGATAACTCATAGATGTCCTGAGCTCCAGCTGGAGGAACAGGAGGAACAAACAAGCTCTGAGGGACTGGACAAAGCTTGGGAGCTGCGAGTGCTTTGGGTGAGCACAAGGGTCAGCACCTGTGTGCACATATCTCATAAGCATCTCACTGCTGCCTCATAATTCTCTCTCCCACACTAGGGGTAGGTTTCAATAATTCAAAATCCAGAAAATTAATGAAAATTTTTTGACAAGCGTTTCATATCATTATTTCTGAACCTTGCTCATAGGCCTAGTTGTACTTTCTGGCTGTTTTTCTCCTCTCTGGGGGCATGAAGTAGACACACCATCCGTAAGCAGCTAGTAGGATGGGGTGGCTGAGCATCCCTCATTGATGGAGCAGAAGCAGCCAAAGGTCACAGTGAACAAGGCCTGAAGTTCTAGTTACATGAAAGAAGGTGTGAAATTGCACAGTATCTTGATTAACTAATTATGGGGTTCACCTCTAATCCATCCATAGGTAATCTGCATATTACAAATGCAGATTAGCTATGCTGCCAGGGCAGTTAGCAAGACACATCTAGGGCTAAGCGTGCTGGGTTTGGGGTGCGAAGCTTTTGCCCGAATACAGGAACCCTGTGTGACAAGGTGCAGATATCGGTTTTAAAATGAGACGAGCTGCTCTTGTAACTCCATCAAGACTAGCTCTGCAATCCCTAGCACGGGTGCCTAGGTATCGTGTTTGAATCCAGAGGGCTATGCTAGCCACCAAAGGTTATCTGACATTAAGTCTGCCTCTGCTGGGGGGGGCTTTTTTCAAACTGAGCCTCCTGCCTTCTGACAGCACTACATCCAACTTGCACAATAACATCCTGAAGGGTCTAATTTTTTAGCTTTACTCAATTTGCTTCAGTAATGAGCATTTCTTGCAGGCTGTATTAGATCGTTTGTGCTAACCCAGGAGAATAAAGGAGTAGAGATTATTTTCTGTACACTACAAAAGAATTAAACCCTGTAATAATCATGGCAAATCTCCCTGAAGATTCAACAAACTTTCCTTTTCTCTAAACCCCAAAAATTCTGTTCTGAAAAATCACAGTTATATCCCTTTATTATACATTTTTGAGGAGTCCAGTCAGTTACAGAGTGCATTTTCCATCCAGAAGTTGCCTTCTCTTTTGAGCAAATCAAGAAACAATTAATTATGTATAATTTTTTTTTTTTTCATCCAGAAGGGAAGGGGGGAAAACAGACTTTTTATCCCTGTTTGTAAGCCTGTGAAAAACCCTTGCATACAATCTGTCA
Organism: Balaeniceps rex; assembly: GCA_013401315.1. Taxonomy (NCBI): domain Eukaryota; kingdom Metazoa; phylum Chordata; class Aves; order Pelecaniformes; family Balaenicipitidae; genus Balaeniceps; species Balaeniceps rex. Next base: position 61,381 of record VYZW01039446.1, on the reverse strand, counting down.
AAGTCACACCTGGATCCGGAGCTGCCTGCATTAATTATCAACTTTTCTATGTGTTAGTGCTAACATATGGCATCTAATTACTCCCTCCAAATCGGCAAAGTTGAGCCACTTAGAATTTCAAAATTATTTCTTCAAGTCTTCACTAATAAAATAAATAAAAATAAATTATAAGATCACTCAGCTACGCCCCCCCCCTTTTTTTTTAAAAAAAATAGAGAATTTTGTCATTTTCCCTGAAGTGGTGATGCTTTGATCCATTTAAGACCACACTGTCCTTAGGATATGTGCCTGAAAATATTGACTGTATTCAAATCCTGATCCAAGAAACATTTAAATATTTGCTAAATTGTAGCATGTTAATGGCCACAGACAACTTAGAGTCAAGCACGTGTTTATGTGCTTTTCGGCATTAGAGCGCAGGAACACTCTTTGTTTGAAAAAGGGAAAATATCCTTAAATGGACAAATAGCATGAGTGATTAACAGTTGAGATGAACCTAGCAATGGTAGAGCCTTCAAAGTCTTGAAACCATGCTTTTCTGGCAGGTAATCCTTAACCAAAACTTTGTAGATAGGTTAAAATAACCACCTAGCCATATAAAGGTGGTCAGACTAGACCTAATGGGTGATCAGCACAGGACACACTACAAAATTCATCCTCTGATAATCTTTCAGGGATGTTTTATTTCTCGACAATAAAAGTCTTTTCAGAATCCTCCCAGGTAGACACATTAATTAGATCTAAAGGCAAGTCTTTCCCCCATCAACTCCAGCTGCTAAAAGCTTGCTGGAAGAAATTAAGCTTTGTTTCATCTGCACAAGAAGAGACATGACTCAGACACGTGAGCTATGGTACTCAGGGAAGGAATGGAGATGATTGTATAGATCTATCAGCCACCAAGTTCCTACCCAGAAGAAAACAGATCTTCAGGTTGCTAATAAAGTCCTAATCCTGCGGCAAGTGCCCAGGCACTTAGTCAAACATGTGCAGGAGGTGCCTCTTCCATACCCATCTACCAGGTTCCACGAGGCAAGCTTGGTCTTTTGTGCTAAGGGACAGGTTTCTGAAGTGATGCCTACATCTAAAGACAGGAAGAGTGATGGGGAAGGAGGAGCATTTCATCCTGGTACTCCTAGGCTTGGATGCTCATTCAAACCTTTTTGCAAGGGACTCAAGATAGGGAGGGGACATCTTACCACACAGCAAATACTGTTCTTTGAAAACCTGTGTAAGATGAATGAGGGAACCTCTCTTTCCTCCCTGTGGCACCTGAACAGGTCTCAAGCCTTCACAAACGTGTGCAAGCTCAGAAGAATTGTAATGAGTGTTCAACCTCTCCTACACATCTTTCCACAAGCTATCTGGAAATTTTGACCAAGAGAATTTCTTTAACCTCTCTGAAACTTGAGAAACACCACTTTACCTAGAAAATGTAGTGAGATTCTCCCACTACTCAGAAATCAAAGGCTTTCAAGCATTCCTCAAAAGCTCAAACACCACGGATCATGAAAACCAAGATGCCTTGGCATGCTTTCTTTTTTTTCCCCTTTGAACTTACCAATCTGGTTGAAGAGGTACAGTTTACAATTTGCTGTTGGCACAGATAATATACCTCGTCAGAAGGATAGCCTGAAGCATATGGGAAACACGTGCCAAACAGGCCTCCGCATCCCCCATGCTGTTGTTCTTTCTCTTTTTGGCTCTCCAAGCTGCTTGCAAACTCTCACCTCCTCCATGGATCCCACGCCTACGCCCCATCTTTCCAAGGAGCTGTACCATTGTTACCATCATCATGGTATTAGTTTGCCTTCTGTTTCCCCAGTCATTAGAAAAGAAGAGTTCACCACCCCCAGAACATGCCTACCAGAAGTATCTACACCCTTCAGGAGTCTAAATTGAAAAAGGTATTTAATTTGACAACTGCAACCTCTGATCTGTCAATGTTTTTTCCTCAAAATACAAAGGCAGACAAGAAAAAAAAGAAAAAAAAAAAAGCCAATCCCTCATAATTTTCATGATAGGGATAGGTGCAAGAGAATACTCTGAAGATTAAGAGTATTCCCACAGTGAAGACAGAAGTATCATGCAGATAATCCTGGTCTAACAGCAGCAGCGAGGAACTAACCTACCCTGTTTTCCAAGCAGGTGCTATTTGCAAAGCAAGACAGAATTTGCACAATTCCCCGTAGCGCTTTGCCAATATGTTCAATCTCCTTTAGGAAGAAAAACCTCAGGCAATGAACAAGTAACTCATTGGGGGTCTATTTTGGCACATTGCTTCTTATTCTTATAATTTGCCAAGGAACTTGAGGTGAAATTTATCTTTGAAAGAAGAAGCCATAGAGGCTATACTTAGTTCAGAGGGTCCAGGACAATGTTCCTGTACCTAAGGGAAAATTTTGCCCACCGCAAGCACAGTAAATACTACGGAGTGGAGTCTGGATTCCAACAGCAAAATTCTCCTTGACTACAGTGGTGCTTGAAAAGTTTGGTCCTCCTGCCCATGCAGGCGCCTTGGCCTCTCTTCTGAGCATTCAAAGAAAGCAACGAATCATGGCTAAAACTCAACCCAAGAGACAGAACACCGCTCCCTCACAAATGGGTGATGCCTCAAATTTCCTGTGCTTGTGGCCAGTTCTGTTTTGACAGTTGTCATAATAGGAAAGCTATCATAATATGAAGTTTTAATTTCCTCCCAAACTTTATAATCCTTGGAGAAGCCTGAAAATGGGATGCACTACAATTAGCAAAAAAGAAGCCTTAAAAAAGCCTTGCGGAGAGATTTAGAGCCCAATCATAATTTACATTTGCAGGTATGTAGATCTCTAAGTGCACGGCTTCTGCCCTGATTACTAATTAATGAGGTGCAAAGATGCCTGTTGGAGGAACCAGCTCTGATTATGTGGGCCTTATGGGAAAATGAAGCTCTTGCAATCTAAGAAGGCAGATGATATCTTTAACATATATTTTAGAAAATTACAGGAACAAATCAAGGGGCAAAATATACACATGTATATATTTTTAAAGAATCACACACAGCCAGGCTGCGTTACCATCCGATTATCTTATTTCCTTGGATATACAAACCTGGCATGTTTAATAGATTTAGCATGCCATCTATTTTGCATGTCATATACATCCACTTAGGCAGCACCCTAGTATTCTGAATGGATATTACTGTCATTATAGCATTCATTTTACAATCGTTGAGAGGAATAAGTATACAGAGAGCTGCAAGGTGGGTTTCCCAGTTCAGAACCAAGCATATGATTAAAACCTAAATTTGGCTCACATTCAGAACAGCATCATTCTATGAAAAGGAAGTTTAGGCAAATGTTTAAGGCCCATCAGCTGCTCACATGGTTTGTTAACATGGGAATGGTTTTTGTTTCTTTTCTTTTTTTCCTTCTCCCCACTAAATTTTCATCTCCATCTTATCAATAGCAGGTGCTCCTGCATCACCTTGCTGCTAGGAGAACACAAGGGAAAGATGTATGCAGCGAGGTAGACCATGACATACAGCAGGTACAAGGAAGACTGTTTTTCAGAACATTTCCTTCCTTCTTTAAAGCTGAGGACAAATGGGAGTTCAGAGCAGGTCAACATCTTTCCCAACATGTCAGGTGTAGGGAAACTACCTCATAGCATTTTCACCACACAAGGAGTAAAGCAAAAACTCTCGCAATGTTGTGTTTGCTTTAGTTTAGAGAGAGTCACAATTAAGTAAAAATAAATTAAACACATACCATTTGACTTTTCACTATCTGCGGGTTTCATCTGAATAGGATGATGCATCTAAAAACAAAAATGAAAGAGAGTAAGGCAGGTTGGATAGTCATAAAGATAAAGAATCATGTTTTTAATGAAGGGCTTAAAGGATATGTGATTAATATTAAACATGTTGAAATGACATAAATTTAAAATAACACTATATTATAGGCTTTTAAGAAAAAATAAAATGGTAAAGGAGCATTTTATAACCAGGAAGATTAAAAAAACCAGATCACTGGGCCCACAGGACTCATATAAAACTTCAATTTGCTGTATCTAGTTTCAGAAGACCTCTAAAGTTACAGCCTTCGTTAGTTTATGGCATGCTTGGTTTCTGTTTTACCAACTTTTTTTCCTTCAGCTCAACCACTGCCAAAACCAAGATGGAATTTTCAAGTAATTTAAGAGCTAGCAAGCATTTAAAACATACTCAAAGGAGTTGAGTTTGACAAATGAACTTTGCTTGTAATTAAAAAAACATGTGCTGATTCTTTCAGGACTGAAGAGGAAGAGACTTGTGCTTCCTATAATAGCTTCCTATAACTGTTTAGTATCATCTTTTTTTCTTAAGAATATATTACGCATTCATTCATAAAGCTTCCATCACAACATGGCACAATTCTGGTTTCCATAAAAACTCTTAATACTTTTTCCTTTTCAACCTCTTCCTCCATTCATGTCCCTCTTACTGCACAAGAAACCAGTCCCTGTGTGCAGCACGCTATGCTGAACATCACATGGCATCCCACCTTGGCACACCTGGTATGGTGTGCCCTCAGCTTTCATTACTGTATGATGCTTCCCCCACATTGAATTGTTGAAAGCTTACGAATGGTGTTTTCTGTTGTTTCAGGAATGGCAACACCACAACAACTGAGCTCCTGATCAGAGCATGTGGCATTTCCGCTGGACATTGGCTATAGCCAGCCCTATGTCCACTATGATGGGTTCAGGGAAATCTTGTTACAGCTTCTCAAAAGCCTTCAGAACTGACCTCACATTGAGTTTCAATGTGGGAGACGATTAAGCGTGCAAAAACCTCCACTTTTCTTTTATCAGGCTCTGCAGAATTGCTGGGATTTGACTGCACAAACCTTCCGGCAGCAACAGGGCCACTGCCTTTTCTCTCCTCAGCAATTCCTCACCATTTCACGTGAGCATGTAAAAAAAAATCTACGCTCTTTTTGCTTTTGTATCATTTTTCAGTGCAGCAGAGCCGAATATTGCCTGAAAATGTCAGAGGCGATTCTATTTTTTTAATAAAAGACCATTATGGCAAACTTTAGGAAACAAAAACAGCTGAGCAGGAGATAACATCCATGCACTCATATCAAATGTGCTTCCAAAGCAGCACAGAAAACCAAATCTGCATTGCTTTTGGTGGAGTCACTTAACCTCCAGGGACACAGTTGCTAGATTCTTTAGAAAATATAAAATATTGCTGTGAATGTTTCCTTAAGATTTACTCAAAGTCCAGAACGCTCCCTGGCCCTGCAAATCAATGCATTCCTTGTACTGCTTGCAAAACTCCCCACTGTGCCCTAAGGAAAAAGCAAAGCCACAAGGTGGATGTAGTCACCAGGATGCATAAATTTGCTTCAATTTTAACAATTCTGTTCTCTCTGAATCATTTGTTTCGCAAATGGACTTTAATAGCCCAGCACTTGTCTGTCACCACTCTTATTCAAACTAATTTATAGAAAAAAGGGAACTTCTATTGTACTCTATCTTCTTTAACTAGTGCTTAACATTTATCCTGGCATCAACAATACATTGGGCACTGCAGGAGACTTCAAATTCATGGGAATGTGATGCAGCATGTCCACTCAGCAAGCGAAAAATGAAAGAAGAAAAAAGGTGTAACTTGCTCCATGAGCCCGTTGCAGGTATTGACGTCTCTGCGGAGCAATGGAGCGGTGAGAAAATAGAGGAAAGAAAATAGAGTGTTGTAAATCTGGTAATATGCAGGTTATACAAGAAAAACCCAACCCAAATCCAGACCTTACGTAGACAGAGAATCTATCGCTCTTTCTAGCTGCATTTATATGTCCCTAAGTGGAGATACTTTTAATAAAGGCAATTATAACAATGTTAAAAACCTTTCACTTTTCAAACTGCCTGAACCAGAGAAGCCAACTTTAGACCAAATTCATGTGAAGAAGTTATTTTTGCAGCCCCATGGTCACAATATAAAGACCAGTGTTACCTGACAAACACAGTTACCACATCGGAAATCATCCTCTTCTGTTATTCATAATTACCCCAAGTTCATTAAGTCAGTAATCTGTTATGGTGGCAAAGCAAGAGGCAAGATTTAACAAAATGCTTCAATTGGGTTTTGACTTGATTGCAAAGGTTCCTGCTAAAAAACCCGTGGTCCAAATTCTCTTTGCACCAGTAAGCTGAGGTCAGGAGTGATGCCGTTGTGCTTCACAAAATTATATCGGTGCAAAACTAATAAAAGATTCAGATCAGGCCTGGAGGGTTTAAACCACAGAATACCCATGGTAAAATGGATGCGATACACAAACATGGCTTCAGCAAAGAGGAAGGTGGAAAAATACGTTACTGACAGTTTCCTAACATGAGAGGGCTCGTGTTGAAGCTTGTTTAACCCTGACCATCACCAATTGATACGTTAACAACCTTTAACACTAGATTCAATAAAACATGCCATTTATAACCTGAAATGGGTATTACAGAGTCACTGGTTCGCATCTCATTAGTAAACTCATTGCTGACCTCTAGAGACAACTGCCGTGACAATACATATTATAAGCTCTCTACCCATAAAATATTTAAAAGTAAGTGTAAAAAAGAAAAGAAAAGGAAAGAATGAATCTCCAAGTGTGCAGTGAATAAGAAAATTAAAGGGGCAGAGACAAAGGCTAAATAGGTATTATCCTTTCACTCTACGATGAGCAAAAGAGAAAATAATCTGTGCGTTTTATATCTTGCTTGTATAACTGCAGGCTATAAAATAATAAAATAGCTGTGCTTTCTGAGGCCCTCCAAAAGATTATAGATGATATAAACCTGTTTTAAATTAGATGCCACCCACTAGAATCATGTCATCTACTGAAATGAAGGATTTCATGTCTTATCAGAAAGCTGTTATTGTAGCTATACATCACAAAACCATACACTTATGGATCTCAAGGTAAGTGATTTCTCAGTATGTCATGTTGTCACACAGAAAAACAGGAAACATTTTCTTCTGTGTTTGAAGAAAGCTTTGCTTATAAAAATACAGTATTTATGAATGCACAGTTGCAATTAATAAATAGGCAAGTGTGAGAAAAGTAACTGCAGTAAACAATTTATAGACATTAACATCATCCTGTGCTCAGACCCTATAGTAAAAGAGAACAACACAGCTCTCAGGCAAGTTCTTTCCGAGGGTGGGCAGCTTCCCCCGGCAAGCACCGTGCATGGGGATATCGAAACTGGAGAACGGGCTGTAAGGAATAACCTCTCCTTGGCAATATTTCAGCGAGCTCTGCAGGATGCAGTTGTGCAGCCAGTAACGGCACGACCTACCTTTCCTATAAGCGCTCTCTATCCGTAGGTCTCCAAACACACCATCACCACTGTTTTACAACCAAGAGCAGGCAAATGCCTGTTGCCCAAGGTTGTGCGGTGCCTTGCGGCAGTGCTGGCAGCAAAGCAGAAGCTCCATCCACTGCCTGTGCTGTCACGAAGGCCACGCAAAGCCCGAGGCCAAGCATGCCACTGCTCCTCCTTGGGTGCATCCCAAGCAGGGGTGCTGGTATGGTCCATGAGAACCAAAAAGGAAAAGAAACAGTTGTCAAACATGCAATCCTGAAAATCCCCCTGAAATCAATGCGAATCTGGCCGCTGGCTATGTCGAGGGCAGCAGCAGGACTGAGCCACGGCCTAGAATTACAATTGACTAGTTACATCTCTTTTTTCCCCTCTTTTTCCTGAGTACATCCCACCGTATGTAAATATAACTTCAATGCAGAAAGAACCACAGCAGAGCAACCCAAAAACCTCTCAAAGGCACACATCCTCTCCAGCTTTAGAGCCTCAAAGTCATCTTTTCGACAATAATAACGCTACCTATTTACATTCTTGTCAAAGCCATGTGACATCTGCATGGGAGAAAACAAGCTGGCTAAGAGTCTATTTCTGGCAAAAATATTGCAAGGAAATTAGATTAACCTGGGTGGAATTCTATCTGGGAATTTGGAGTCTGTCGTGGTGATTAAGTCATCATTTCTGTCAGATTACTCTAATCGGCTGTCAAATACGATTCCACAACCCCATCTGTAACTTGGCATCCTCGTTATTCAGTCGATGTTACCTTCTGTATACAAAACAAACACCAAACAAGGAGGTGTGTGCAGCCTAGCATTTAGCAGAGTCATTAGCTGTGATTACTATTGTGTGCTTGCACATTGCACAAGGTGATCAGCTTAAGGCTTGTTTTATTTAGTCAGGGGATGCTTCAAATCAGGTGTAATCTTAAGCCCAGAGTGCTAGGGGTGAATGGGGAAGAACTGTCTCCAGGCATGGCCGAGCATGGGATTGGCATGCTTTGAGTCACTGCTGCGTCACCAGCGATTGCTTAAATCTCATTTCAGAGTAGGCAGCATATTTGGTGGAAAGGCTTTTAGGCACCTGCTTTCCATCCATTTTCTGAAGAGAAATGGGCACTCAGATGTTCTAGGTAGGCTAAAGACTTCCTGTGAGCAGTAATTTCTGCGAGTGAAGCAAGGTTTGTAGGCTGAGGCAGTCAACACTCTAAATGATCTGTATCGGTTGGTTTAATAAGAGGTATTTTATTATATATGTGAGTATGTTTGTCTTACAGAGGACTTTGGTGATTAAAAAGCAGGAAGTGCCTTTCAGTGAAGATGAAGGAGCTGATGGGCTCAATTTGCTGCAGCTGTGTTGAGTCTGTAAAATTCGGGTGCCCTCAGCACCTCCGAAACTCTGGCCATGTAATTAGACTATGAAAAATCATTATTTTATGGTCCATTGCAAAAACACCTTCATACATGATTACTATGTTTATTAGCAGCTTTTATTCTCTGTTCCTGCCACTGCAGACTGCACATGACTCACTCCTGTTGTTCCTTGTGCCTTGAGGAAAGAAAACCACTTGTCAAGAAAGGACCCCGAATGCACGTAAACCTGCCCACGCCTTCACCTAGCTCAGTATGTCAGCCAAAGACCACCTCCTAAAAGTCCTCTAAAGTTAAGCACAGTGTGACTTTACACTGTGGGAGTTTAGGGGATGCGTGTGGAGGACGTTATCCGTGACTCTTCACTCCTTACCATTCCCCTCATCATCTTTCTATGACCCTTTAAAACCATCAGCAGATTTCTAGAGCTCTTAGCCCTCTTTAGACCTGTCCCCTTACTCTCTTCCGTGTCACTTGCCATGGCTCTAAGTTTCTAGCCATACCCCAGCTCAGTTTGTCCCTTACCTGTCACCCTCGCAGACCACATCGCGGGGAAACACAACGCAAAATTGAGCTAAACCTTCCCCTAAGCAAAGGGTAAATCTGAAGAACCTGGGTTACTCAAGTAACATCCAAACCAAACAAACTGCAATAGGATTAAATGATGACAGCTTGCATGTATCTTGTCATTTCTAGCACTTTGGGACTTGCTTCTTGCTAGCATCAATCATTGTTGAAGCCAAAGGGGACTTCCTTCACATTTGTACATCTCAGAATTGTAAAATGGCAAGAGAGAATGTGGGAGAGAGAAGAAGAAATGTCAGACCTTAATAAAACCCTAATATTCTTCTTGGGGGAAGGCTTATAAATCCATGGACTTTTTGGAACCAATAGGAAAACCAGAGGAAGAAAATATTAAGGAGCAGCAGGGACAGGCTAAGGGCATGGGAGAAGAAAAGCACCTCAAGAGGCACCAGCATGAAAACCGGTGGGAAAAATTTACGTTCTTTGCCTAACTCTGGTCTGGGAATGAATTTATAGTTTTCTCCAAGCTCCTGATCCAATTAGTTAATTAGACCAGCTTAATTAGACCAGTAGTCCAAGGAAAAGAAGAACCCAAATCTCTACCTGCCAGTTTCCTGAACACCTTCACCAAGTCTGGAAATCAGGAAGGAATGTATTGACCTACAAAAAGACTGGGGGAAGAAGAGAAAATGGTCCACAAGCACCAGAGAATTAAGTGATTTTCGGTGTCTTCAGAGATCATTGTTCTTCTGGATTATTATGTGCAGACACCTCTACATGCCACCCCCCTCCCCGCCCCCAGCCCCTCGTTTCAGCTCTTAGCTCCCAAGTTTTTCAGTAGGATGCTTTTGGAGGAGCTCTACAACATATTTCTCACATCACTTCATGCCAACTGGTTTTGCTTTTTTAAACCCTTGTGACTCACAAGTAATACAAGTTTCCCAGAAGTGAGAGAGATGTATTTTCCTATTGAAGAGAACTGTTTAGAACAACTTCTCTAGGGTCAAACTAACTTGAATTACACAGCCAATATCTGGCTACAGCTTCAGGGAACTTCTCCGGGAACCGGGGACAGTCTCTGAGGCCAAATAAATACTAGAGAATAAAAGAGGCAAGGGACTGCTCTCTGGCTCTTAAGAGAAGTGGCGTGGCACAGTTTGTATTTACACAGCTATACTTCTCCCTCCTCTCAAAACAGGATGCCCTCGTCCATACTGCCTAGTGGGACCAGTGTCTAGCCCATGTTATTCCCCCAAATATGCCCACACACCGGGCAGGAAAGTGCTAACTGGCACCGAGACCAATGCTGTGGTCCTGCTTGCTTTACCAGCACAGGCAGAGTTTTGGATTCCCAGTATTGGTTTAAGTCATTTACCTTAGTTTATTCACAGGTAAAAGGAACATAAATGTGCATCCATCACATAGACTCTCACAAATAAATGCAAAGCAGTAGCTGTAACTGCCTGAGTGATGGCATAGCCAGAAGATTGTTTGCTGTCATCCTTTCATAAATCCCAATTTAAGGGATTTAAACCGTGTTAGGTATTCATACAATTTTAGTAGTAGAAGAATGTGGTCTGTTACTTGGCCTCCTAGATTACTGTCAGACATATATACGCATATTTTTGAGAGAGAGTGAGAGGGAGAGAGGGAGGGAGGGAAGGAGGAAGGGAGAGAAGCAGGAGAAAATGAATATTGCTGGCGGGTGCCAAATATAGTTCATGCGGTAATGCATAACATCATTATTTTCTATTTAGAGCACAGAAACAAGCATATAGCTTGCTTAAAACAAGTTGTTTCTTTTACCGGAGAACACTAAAACCGCTGAAATTCAATGACTTTTGGAAGCTTTCCAACTCAGTCATTTGCAATCCACTACACTCCACGTTTTAAATTCAAGTTAAATTGAACATTAGCTCGAGTGACTAAAAACAATGCTGTGCTTTAAAATAATAATAATATTCTAGCGATCCCTTCCGCAGTCACCCCCGCATCCTGCTGTTCCTCCCGTACATTTACTAATTAGGCTAAAACACTCAGTCTGCTTTAAAAGTTGTACCCTCATATAGAAATTAAAAAGTTGTCGGTCTTAGAAGTGACAACTTCACGTCCTACTGTTACTCCGTTAGCAGTTCTACTCCATTTATTTAATTCCTTCATTTCTTACCACCCACACAAATGGCAACAAGTCCAGGACACATGTGTGCCAAACGGAGTGGAGATGAGGAAGGGGAGGTATGACCAAAATTTCTCTCTTCAAAATCACATGGAAACCAAAGTGATTAACTATCTTTTCTTCAAACAAATGAGCCTTTACAGAACCTATTCAATCCTAAAAATAGACATTAAGTGGGATTCTAGATCTTGTTGGGAATAATGCCTAGGGGATATTTTGTATCATCCATGCTTAAAAAGCAAACCCATTAGACATCCGAGCAAAATGCCAGATATTATTTTAACAGCAAGTTATCCATCTCATCTGCAGCAGCAATAACTTTTGTTGACATTTTGCCAATTGAAGTTTGTATGCCAATGTTTCCCCCCCACCACCACCCCCTTTGCATTAAAGCAATAAGGCACAGAAAGATAACAAAAGTCTCTCCGTGACATTAACTGACTGAGTTTTAACACCCATTCAAGGTAACTGTGAGGAGCAAAAATTACTGCCCACGTTTCTGAGCGGAAAACGAAGCGCGGTGAAGCGGCGATTTGCCCAGCGTCACGCAGGGAGGCACTGCACGGCCCAGAATGACTATCCGAAGGGAGGCAGCCGAGCTGTCTGCACCGCAGCAGAGCCCGAGCTCCTCACGCTCTAATTGATTTCTTCTACTAACACCATCGTGAGGTGCTTACTGCTGCTATCTCTTTTTAGCAGAAAGGAAGACGATGAGGGAAAAAAGGCACAGAGGCTATACGTGATTCATCTGGAGTTATTCCACAACCGAAGCCAAGTCTCTCAAGCCAAAATCTCATGGTTTTATCACCAGGTATAGGTAAAGCATTAATGAGTGAGTGTACTCCACAAAAGCTTTTTTTTTTTAAACAATATTACTCCCTGGATATCCTACTCAAGAGGTAACATAAGAACCTGAAGCAGTGATCCAGGATAGCTGGAGGAACTAAACGCCAGCCAAGCTGTCGCGCGTTTGGGATCTCAGCTAATAACTAACGCAGCCTTGCGCTGCATCGGGTGGATTTGCCCAGCGTGACCTAAGATGCCAGGACTCAATTCCCAGCATGACACAGGTCTTACAGTCAATGTCTCACTGGACATGACTCAAGTGTTCTGAAGCCGTACTTTCTTCCATCTCCCTAGTCGGGCGTTGGCTTCCAGAGGTCAACAGGAGGTTGAAACTTAAAAAGGATTACTTTTCCTTCAAATCTAAAAGCACCACCCCTCTCCACCCTCCCATGTTTGGAAAACAGAACCAGAGCAAAGCCAAAACATGCTACCTATTATCTCATCTTCTATGAAAAGTCTTCCCACCTCCCATGGGAATGAAACAGAGGTCCCTTAACCATCCCAGAAGGGGAAGGCAGCACAGCAGATGCTTGTGCTTACTTGAGTGGTCTGCAGAGGCTTATTTCACATTTCGTCTCCTAGAAGAAGTCAAATCCCCTGTTTAGGAAGCACTGGCTCCTGATGGCATGCTGAGGGAAGTTCGCCCTTCTCATTTATGACTTCAGGATCTTTGAAAACTCAAGACAATGTTCCCGCAGACTTTCAACTTGCTAAATTTCCATCTTAAAAAACCTCTCCTGCTGCCAAATGGAAATCTTCAAGTAGCTCAGGCTGCAGGCACCATTTTAGGGTGCTAATGTTTGAGCCTGGTCCACACAAAACTCCTCCCTTTCCACATAAATCCCTCTGATGCCACATGAACATCTAGGATGACTTTTAGAAATTTATCCAGAAAACAAAGCAATCTTCTACCCCCTTCTTCCCCCAAAACACAATCCCAAACAACACCAAAATAAATTCTCTTTTAGACTACCAATGACAGTGAAGAAATTTAGCTTAAAAGAAAGGTTTTTAAAGACATGCAATGGCTTTTGGAATGCAAAACAGAAACTCGGCTGTGACTGAGGGCACAGCTACCAGGATATTAAATGCTTGTTTTGCAGAAGTTTTATTTTAAGATTTACACTGTTCTGCGCTAGCATGTACTGTCGTCTCTGCAAACTATGCTCTGGCAAAACAACACGTGATTATGCTCAGCAATATCCTCTACCTTTGCCAAGCTGAAATTCAGGAAATAACCCTTTAAAGGGAAAGACCGGCGACAGCAACATCTCAGAAAGGCAAGAAAGCATAGTCATGGGCTCCTCTGTTTCTTTCACAACGTTATCTCATCTACACTTACCTTTGCCATTTTTAGCTTTCATTCAGTAAGAGAGAAACCAGCCTCAACCACTCCCTCAATTTCACATCACAGATTTTTCTGTTCATTTACTAAGTGGATCTTCTGCCTGACTCCTGCAGCATGGAAGGTCACCTTGATCCAACAACACACTTGGTCTCCTCTTCCGACAGAAACTAGAGTCTATTATTTGGTACAAAACTCAAATTCTAGGCTATGGGATTTTTATTTTTTTTATGTAAAACTTTTAAAAAGTTTTTGTTGGAAAGCTTTCATATTTGCATTACAATGAACCAGCAAGAACATCTTAGAGCTAAAAAGTGTGATTGAGGTAAGTTGAAAATAAGCCCCAAAAGCATCCAAATTATAACTTCTATTGAAATTCTACCTTTTAAATTAGTGCAAAGGGTACAATTTGTAGAAAGAGTTGGCACCGATGATGTGGGGCTGCTGCCGTTTTCACTTAGCAAAGGTGCAGAGCAGTTCTGAGGCCAGAATACATGTCTTGATTCATAATTCCCACCTCTCCAGCAGTTGGTCAGGCAAATTCCTCCCTGTTACCAAACACAGACTAATCCAGATTTCTTCAAAGGTCAGATATGAGCCCCAAACTACTTGTCAACACGCATGCCTCTTTAAATATTGCAGGGAATAGCCAAAGCATTCAGGTAGAAGAGGGGTTTTGAATGAAGATGTCAAAAATCCTACTCTCCTGACTGAGATCAGCTGGGATAAGCAGTACAGTTTTATTCTCTAACCAGCAGAGCCATAATATTTTACGCCAAATGAGGATATGGCTCATAAATTCTATTTAAGCTCTCCATGAGCTGAAGTTATAGGAATTTTCCACAACTATCCAGTATCAGCATCCAAATAAAAGCGCTCAGTGTTATGCCAATACTCTGCAGTGGCGAAATAATCTGGCTGTGGAGAGAGAATGAAAAAAGATAGCTCGATATTTGATCCATCTACGGAAACAGAATGTTACTGCAGTCTCCAGCCACAAGTGTACACAAACACACACTGTCCAGAGGAAAATATGAACGTCTGGTTGTGTATACACACAGTTACAAACAGCAGTAAGAACCACATTAAGTAACCATGTAATTTTATCCACCCTTTGTATGAACTCATTCTCTTTAATTTTTTAGCATCTCTGTAGCTAATGTACTTTGCCAGTGCTTTCTTTGGGATAAGGAAAGTATTTTTTATTCATACTAAACATGCAGTATACATTTATAATGCTAATCTTAAGGAATTCTAATGTATTTAAATATTTCCCTCAATAGGTGCTTGGGAAATTAAACAAACAAAAAAAAGAAATGGGCAACATTAGCAGAAACATATATTTTTGACGAATGAGTCAGTTCCAGCTGGCTATGGTGTTTGGACCGAGCTGTGATTAAGCTTTCATTAGTAAAAAGGACACTATCAGGAACAGTAAGGCCAGAATCAACCTGCCTCCACCCATTTGCAAAGCTCTGAACCAGCACCTGACCCCAAATATGAAACTTAATGCATTTTTCCAGAGACTGGGCCCCTTGATTCCCTTGAAAAAGGCACCAACATGCTTCAGTTAGTGACTCTAAATGCCAGTATGTGAAAAACTGTCTTCTCTTACTTATTCTTTATATTGCTATTCTACTCAATCAGAAGTTTTTCCTGTGTTGTGCCCCATGAGTAACATCTTTATGCGCAACTTGCCTAAAGGTCAAAGAAATCTCTTTGCAGAGATGGCTTCAGGTGGAACAGCTGGAGGCCATGGAGACCTATCAGGAAGGTCCTCTGATAAAACCAACTGAGCTCAAAGTTCTTACATCATTCATCCTACCTGCTCCAAAGGTAGCATTTGGAGCTACTGGGAAGTCTTGAACTCCCGGTTTCTTGGCGTATGCTATTTTTTCTGAGCGGGGCTAATGCAGCCTGAGGGCTGTTGCAGCTTCGGTGAAGCTAGTGGAGGGCAATGAAAGCACAGGGGAAGACGGCATGGGTGCAGAAAAGAAATTTTCACCAAGTCACACCCTCTATTTTTGGCTCTCATGTCAACAGGGAGAAAGACAAGTGCCAGACATGAGAGCTGTTAGCTATCGGGCTACTTTTAAACCGGGATAAATCCATGTCATTCTTTGCAAAATGAATAGGGTGACAAGAGGCAAGGGGCATGCCTGCCTGAGCACCCTCAGAGCCCCCCAGACACAAGCGTATAAGCACAGCATTTAAACTGACTGTAGCTCTTACTTACCAACATCTTTCTTTTTGGTTAATCATATATTTTTGTACAAATAGAAGGATTCTATATTCACACAAGCATAGCAATTTCTTTCACTTCTTAGCAATTGCAGAAATGAGAGATGAAAAAATCCAGTAGCTCATCTTTAATGACTTAATGCCAATACAGGATTACCACCTAACGTATATTTTCTAATTCTTTCCTACCCCAAAATGCCCCTAAGGATTGGGATTTAACTTTGTTTCTTTTAGAAGATTATTCTAATTGGACAGATACTGTCTTTTTCCTGATACTTGATCTAAGTTTTATTTCACGTCTTCTGACGGTAAATCCTCAGTTCTGTGTACAATCAAAAATAATTCCCATTTGTCACTGGCAGTACTTGGCCCTGGAGGAAATAAATGCACCATCTACATCCATGCTGCTGTGGATGCTTGGTGAGGTACTCCCGCAACAGCATTTATCCTCTCTGTATTCCTTGCAATATTTGAAATGAACATACTGTATAATAACACAGCACATTTTCCTCTAAGGTATTGTCATGAATTGGCCACAAAATAGTATTAGTCGCTGTCTGGCGGATACTTGCGCAAGTGATGGTCTAGACCACAAACTCCCTTCAATCATTTGAGCCATTCACAGTTGAATGGAAAGATAAAGGTATCACGTAGCTCGCGTCTCTGCATGAGGCTGTAATCCCACTGAGAGATCCTGGCAGCGGTAAGGAACACTAGAGTGTTTTGTTTATTTTCACGGTGGAATTACAAGCTTCACTTATGGAGGTACCTGACTTTCAGTTCTTAGTTTAAAACTGATCTTATCCTCTGATTAGTGTCTTATTTTCCACAATCTTATTTTCTTCAACCCAGAATCCTATGTTCTCTATCTTGAAATCAATGATAAGGCCCTATTCATACTTTCTTAAAGACTGTTACAGAATTCAAATTATTCCTTTCAGACACGAGCTTCTTTTTTTCTTTCTTTCTCTGTTTTTTTCACTGTGTTTCTCCTTCAGAAGAGAAAATTTCCACTCACTGCAACTTGTAATGGTTGCAACTGGGATTGGGCGAGCGCTCCTAGAATGAATGACAGAGGCAATGTATTCATGAGATTCCCTGATATGTTGCAAATTCCATTTGCAAAGAGGCAAAGTTGCTTATTCTAACCCCTGCTTGCGTATCCCCCCCCTCCTGCGACGGGAGATAGCCCATCTCTGAGTTACAATACGGCTAGAGCTGGGATTGACTGCAGACTGCTTTAATGCCACTCTTAATGACAACTTGTGAAGATTAAGAAGTTGTCAGAATCAGATATCAGCAAAAGCTCCAGCTTGCTTTGTGAAGTCAGTCTGAATTAATTAATGGGTAGCTTTCCTTTGATATCGCTTTGATATTTGGCTGCAGCTGGATAAAAATCAACCACAAAGGAAGCTACATTTTGTTTACCACTGCTTAAGACTCTGTTTAGTTCAATGGTATTTTTTCTTTTGCAGTTTTTGCTTTTTTAACTTCCCTGGCACAAGGCAACAGAGATAGGCTTTCGCTAATAAATGGAGTCATGGTGGCATGTTTTTCAATGACTGCTTCTCTCCGCTCCTGGAGATACTCAGGCTACGTTCTGGGAGCAGAGCCATTACTGATTTCAGCAAAGCTGCAAGTGAAAAGATGGACCGTTCCAAAAGTAAGACAAACATTAGCCTTGCCCACTCTGGTACTGCTTTTCCCGTTAAAAGGTATTTAACACTTCAATGATATTTGCTCTCTTTTAGAGGGTGCTGATCACTTGCTTCATACACTGACAGCCTGAAATACAAGCTCTGCAACTAGAGGTCTTCCTTAACTTTCCAGGGTGGGAATTCACAGCCCATTTTAGTGTCTCTAAAGGTTTTGGATGTCTACCATGAGAATCAGCTGAGCACTTCTGTACCCCAAAGAGGTGCTTGCACCCACATGAATCCCTGAGTATTTCTAGCAGCCCCAGTGACCCTGCTGGCAAGAGGAGAAAGGATTGCTCTGCACACCCCAGGGGAAGAGCAGATAAAGAAGTGTCTCTTCCAACTAAGCTGATGAAGATGATCATTTCTTCCGGGGAACAAGCAAAAAATCAATTATCTCTCTGGGTCTGCAAAGAGTATTTTTAATTAGGCAGAATATAATTGCCCAAAGTGTGTTATTAGAGCAGGAGGCTCAATCAAGCCACCCAGTTTCACCTGGTTTTCCAGGACGTATTATGGGGTTTCTAATGACCACAGAGAAGACTGAACTTATGTTTTCTCTCTCATCATGTATGTTGTCACATACAACAGCATGATGCATCTAAACTGCGTGGTTCATCACCCGATTGAGATAGGAGAAAGCTAGCTACGGAAGCCTCAGCTTCCCGCACCACCGTGGGAGTGCAAACACTAAATGAGACAACATTGCATCCCTTCGATAGCAATGCAGAGCCACAGACCACACAGCAGAGGTCTTTGAAAGAAGCAGCGCAGCTCACAGGGTTGGACACAACAGCAGAAGGACGCTGAACAAACAATCTCTCCATTATAAACATGCCATGAAGCCCAGGCTCTTTAGTCATAACATAACTCACATCCATGGGCGCCAAACATTGCTATCGAGGCAGGTAAATGGCATCCAAGGGCATCTCTAATGATGTTACTTCCTGATGCCTGCAACATTGTTTATGATTTGCCTTTCTAATTCCACTGTTGTAGGAGTAGTCAGACAGCTAGGAAGGCTCCCTGAACTAGTTTTTCATTACGAAGACAATTTTAATAGCTTGTGTCATGGTGCTAATGAAGCTGACTGAAGCACCTGCACTTTCTGTTCTGGATAACAGAAAACAGCTAACACCAGCAGCAGGATAAATAGCTGTTTAAGAGAGTGTCTGGGCTATTATCCTTAGCTAAGCATCCCACCTAAATCTTGGTGAGCTTTGCAATACCCTAGAGTACTCCAGCGATTGGCGTCTCAATTTTGTTCAGAGTTTTCCATTCTGAAGTGCACAGCAAAAGGTTCTCCAGTCAGTGATTTCTGGGCACCCAGCTTGAAAGTGATACCCTGTGAACAGATCCTCCAGCCTCGCTGAATAAGATGTTCTAAGTTGGACATTAAAATCTGTAGGCATTTTGCAAAGTGATGACCTCAACTGTCTGGAGTTATGGAAATCAGAGGTAAAGCCCAGTGTCACATGCCAGAACAGTTTGGCCTTTTGGGGATGGGCTTCACATTAGGGAATTTTTCTGAGGTTAAGCCAGTACTACGTGTTACTTAGTTTCCATCCCAATATTATTACACTGCAAAGCTGCGCAAAAAAAAAAAAAAAAAAAATCCCAAACTACTCCAAAAGAGCTATCTAAAAAAGCTAGCGTGCATCTAACTGCATTTGCAGCTGGGCTAATGTGCTCTTGCTTCTCAGCAGATCTGCTACACCAGGGAAAAGCAACAGTCTGATACGAACCTCTAGGTTCTGAAACAGTGCACTGATGGTCATACCCTGCGCAGCTCTGCACCCTCCTGACATACCCCAGGGGTCAGGCTGGGGCATCACTCCCCCGAGTAAGGCAGATCAAGGTTTAGCCTCCTTCTCCCACTGCTTCAGGTCAATGGATCTTCCTTCACTTCCCTATTCTTGGAGAGTATCTTCCAAACATTTGAAGCTTTTCCAAATAATAAAAATACTTATTAGAGCATGGACTCATATCCAGATACCACAATTCTTGAGTTGCTGCCCTCAGTACTAGGCAACCAAGTGCTTTTACTTGCTTTCTCTCAACCCCACAAGAGTTTAGTATTTTCATACACAGATTCAAGAGGAGAAATGGTGACCTCCAATCTCAGCTAAGTCCAGTGGTGAAGGCTCTGTTAGGTCAATACAAGCTAAGCCCTTACAACAAGCCAGAGAGGATATGAACTGCATTCTCCTGCATGCCAGAAAGCTATCCTAATGCTCAGGCTGTATGGGAAGGTGAATCTGCCCCTCATCCTTCACTGAGAAAAAGGGACAATAGAATTATGAATTAAATCTTTTGTTCAATTTAGGTAAGTTATTTTCACTTAGCCAATATTCCCCCTTCCCTATGCCTGCACAACACCCATCATTCTGCCATTAAGTTGCAAGTTCAGCTACTTACAGGGATTTCATTGGGCTCCTAAGTCACGTTGACCATTTTATGAATTCAGGGCTGGTGATCCATTCTGTGTTTCACAGTAACAGTAGATGCAAACCCAACCTTTCTATTAAGATACCTCAGTTTAGTGCAAATATTGATTTTTCATCTAAGTGGCAAAGTCAGTGCAACTTTTTTTGAGGGGCAGGGGTGGAAGTGGTGTATTTGCATAATAAAAAATCACTTCTGAGCTGGACAAAATATGTCATTAAGTGGTTCCATTTCATAGTATTTTAAAGGAGAAATGGGTCAGATTCACTTTCTCAACATCATTCAATGTCTTATAGCTCAGTTCCTAGGAACAGGCACTCCCTGGGAATTCTCTGCTTTCCCATCTGGTTATTTTTATCATTTAAACAGTTCTAGACTTTTCGGATCCTTCATTAAACAGCATTTGGTCATGCTATACGGGTACTGAATTAGTTTAATTTGTCATCATAAATCAATCACTCCAATCCCTTAACTAACTTAATTGCTCTTTGAATTCCCTTTCTGTTTGTCAAAATCTCTCAAAGTCACTGATATCTCATATTCAGGCTATTATTCAAGTCATATTGGATGATTACCTTTTTATTACAGGTAATTTTTACATAATGTTCACACAGTACTGACAACTCATAAGGCCTAAAGCAGAGAAGGGAACTGGATATTAAAACACTACTCCAGAAAGGAGCGTGCCAGGACATTCATTAGGAATAAGCAGAGCTCACGATGTAAAGTGAAAATCAGAAATATATTTGGTTTTTTGCTTCTTGTTGGACAAATGGTATTTTATCAGAAAGCGAACATGGATTCATAGTAAGTCGTCACGGATGCCTGCATTTCGAAACAGATTATTCTGAAGGTTAAATAACCTGCTAAACCGATTCATCACAGCGCTGAGATTTTACTCCCACGTTACAACCCCTTAAGCCCCATGCACCTGGAGGGGCCGTGGCGCTGCCTTGCCGATACATGCGATACCCACGCTGCGGCACACAGCAAGACCAAGTGTGTTTTACACTCCATCTGAAACCAGAGCTGGTCTGTGGGGGTGAGGGGAAGCCCCAAAGTGCACTGGCATCGGGCTGACGATTGTCAGCCTGGTGTAGGGCACAACGAACCCTACTGTGAACGGGCACCAAAAGAGAAGAATGATCTAAGTTCCTTTTTAAAAAACAGTTTTTCATATTCTACACCCCTAAATGGACCCTCAGGTTTCCTAACAGCCAGTGCAGAATACTTAGGGAAAAGTTCCCTCTAAGGCAGTCCTGTTTCCCTAGCATGTAAACGGCGTTTAATAAAACCAGCAGTGATTCTTATAATGCAAAAACCAAAAAATCTTTCCCTCGACAACAACTGGCAAAAAAGGAAGCCATTAATATTTTACAAGACAGTTAGATCCTACAAACTCCACCTTGCTGTTAAAATTTTAAGAGCTTCTCAAAAACTGTATTTCTCCATTGTTAAACACTTAATTAAATTGATTCATACAGCTAATGTTCTAATTTCATGCCAGAACTTCAATACAAAGGGTTTGCTGCTACTTGCAATATGTATATCCCACTTGAAGTAAGAACCATGTCAACCATTAAAAAAAGCATAGGAGTGCTGAGACCTAAATCAGTGTGGGCTGTTAATTACTTCTGTGATAACCTTAGCTATGAGGTTATATGCAAAAATATACATATAGGCAACAAATAATCATTGCCATGTCAGATGAATCTAACTTCAAATACATGACAAAAACTCCAAAGAGTTTTAGGTGTAGCTTTTACAAACAGATTCCTATTGATTCCTGACTTCAAATAGCTTCTGCATGAGATTAAAGGTGTTTTTATTCAGCTATTGGGCTCCAAGAATTCGACCAACATATAGGGCTCTTGTGTTACCTACCTGCACTTAGCTCTTGCCAGGAAATCCTACCCAATTCACTCGTTAGCAAAACAGAGCACATTCTGTTTTTAAACTAACGGATGTTAAAACTAAAGCAAAAAATGTCAGTGCCACAGAGGCAGCTAAAGCAGTCCCTGCATACAGCTCTTCGAGGTTTGCCCTCTATACAGATGCCAATTTTCACTAAGCAGCAAATTAGAGCATGGGGGGACTTAAGATTATTACATCTAACTGAAGGTACAGAATAAATTTAGATGGGAGGAATTTATTGGATTATTTTGTTTTGGGAATAGAAGCTAAACACCTCTAACAAAGCCATGAGATTCTTAATGAAGATGAGACTAGTTAAGGCCTCAGTTCTACGTCTCATCCCAAAGCAGCACATTTCTAAGCACATTATTACATTCAAATTGAGGTTTTCTCTTTTCTCCCTTCTGCCTTTTAAAACAAAATCCAAACCAATGTTCCAAGAAAACCTGGCCGTAAGTTGAATAATAGAAACCACATCCCTATGAGCTAGGATACGAGCTATGTGCTTGCATGTTACATTTGAAAAGACACATCTGGAAATTCATGTTGTTCATTTACAAGACATAAAAGCTACTTGTGATGCCAGCACCAAGTAAACAGAAGAGAACTGTCCCTATTTCGTTGATATGTATCATATATATCAATATGCCTGCATTTCTCAAACACTGTATATCTTCTTCTCTGCCTGGTAGCAATCCTACCATAACAAGTGATATCTAAATACGTTTTGGGGGAAAGATAAAAGCTCCATTATATATGACAAGGAATATTATGACTAACAGAGAGATTATACTAATCATGAGTAAAAAGAAGATGTTTGATCCTACTTACGCTGAAAGTTTTTAAAAATTTAAAAAATCTTTTAAATTAATTTTGTCCTCAGGAAAATGATTAAAACCAGAAAAGCCTTGAGATGTCAGCTGGTGACATGCTTTTCTTCTTTATCTTTCTTTTTTGTTGTTGCTGCTGTGAAAAAAAATCTGAGAGAATACAGCAAAGTGCATCATTAACTTCTTATTAATTTTATGATACAAAGGCAATTCAGTTAAAATAGTGGTGCTGCAACTTTAAATTACAGAACTAGCTTGGTATTTAATGAGAGATTTAGCACAGCGGGGTTTCTGTTAAATTAAGTTGTGCCTTCACATCACAGTGGGAAAACAGGTGTATATTGGTTTAGAATTATGGAAATGTTGACTAATTCCAAGGCTTGTAATCAAACAGCAAGGCACCCTGCAATATTTTCTTCCAAGATTCTGCATTAATCATTTATGTCTGGTCTTATTTTCTTCATGTCCACTAAAAGGGTACAGCTCAAAGGAGCCCATAAAGCACTCGTGTTTTCATGTCTCTGTTAAGAATGAGGTCCACGCAAAAAGTAGATATAGAAACAGAGCACTGCAGGCTTTGCTCAAATACCTACCTAAATTAAACTGAACGTGTAGCCTCGGAAGGGGGATAAATTTCAGACTAAACCCCCACTTTTTTGGCTTCACCAGTGCTGATCCAAAACCTGCTTACCCAGCCACGTGGAGCGGGTCTGCGTTTAAGAAATGAAGAGACTAAGCCCAGAAATAATCTGGCCTCTATCATTTAATGAACATAGAGGTATTCCCCTCCACGCTTCCACAGCAGTACAGGTTATACCTGCGTGCGGGTAAAACGCAGGCAAGTTCCAACCACCGCAGCATCCCTGCGGTCCCCTGCTCCTGCATCTGCCATCATCCTTACCTTACACTAATAAATCACCTGCCTTTGCCTCGGATTTTCTTCCTGGGCTATTTAAGGATGCCTCTTATCTGACGCATGGTGGTATTACAGTAAAAGTGGAAGGCACGGATTCTTTTGTTTCCAGGAGACACCTTATTACTGAACCTCCTACATACCATATCTCATTTACTGGAAGCAAGCTGACACTTGATGCCCAAATGAACCTGATCCAAATTCATCCCTTGTTGTAACTCTACCAGAAGATTGCTTCCATTTGCTCCGAGACTGTTTCACACATGAACCTATCCACTACTGATTCCTGCTCGTTCAGTGAAACTGCTTAGTGGGCCAGAGCTAACAACATGAAAATTGCTAAAATTCAATAAGGAGAATCCTGCTAATGTGAAGTGTTTTCAGCACGTGTGCCACAACTTTAAAGCGTGCTTATATTATTTTGGGAATACACAGATGCAGCATAACAGTATCACCATATATGCTGAATGTCAGCATACAGAACGTGCAAAATATAGAATCTGTTATATAATATATGCTGAATTGTTCTCAAAGAGAACGAATCTGTATTTGAGTCGCTTCTCTTTATTAGAGGTGTCCCTTTAAGCAGTAGGTATAACAACGTATCTCAAAGTAAAATCTTAACGTCTCTGGCAGTATCAGGAGTATTTTTAAAGCCCAAGCCCCAGAGTCATGGGAATGTAATTTTCATGTTTCCTTAAAAGAAAAGTTTGTAACCTCACAGTCAGGACAGAAAAACACAGCTTGAAAAGATAAGTTTTAAATGACAAAGAGCTAGAGGTAGCATTAGAAAAAATATTTTATTTTTGAGCTTTTTAAAAAAAAAAATCAAAAGGTACAGTAGTCTCTTTAACGGCTGCATGCTCGTTAGCTGTACAAAAGCGGAGAAGAAATGATGCCTGCTCAAGTAAGATGTGATGCAGAGCTGAGCCAGCTTTGCCAGGTGTACATGGGGAGGTCAGGGAAGGAGTCTGCCCCTGCGAGCCACCCGCTGGGATAACGAAGATCTCTCAAAACACAGCAGCGAGCTCGTGGGGCTCAGGGAAGAACACAGGAGCAAACGAAAGGACTCTTTCTGCTTCTGAGGGGAGGGATGTATAGATCTCATGGTGGAGCTTCAGGGTAGGTTCCCACACCCTACCTGGACCCAGGGATGCTGGCTGGGCAGGGTTCTGCTCCAGCAGCTTGGGAACACTTCTGCTGGAGTGTCCATCCTACCCAGCCAGTCAGCACAGCCGCTTGGCTCAAAGCATGTTGGAGAGCAATTACACAATGAGTTGGGTTAAGTGCAACATTAGCTGAATTGGGTTAAAGAGCATTCATCCAAGGGCTCGGCATTTTCTGGCAGTGGGGATGGGAACCAGCAACTGGGGTTGCAAAGCCAAAGGATGCTGAGATTCAACCTGAGCTCCGAAGGGGTCTCAAAGGGAATCATCCCTCAGAGCCTTCCTTTCTCTCTGAGAATGGCAAATCCATCCTCTACACCCTCAAAAGCCGAACCTGCCACTGGGAGGCTTCTAAGGCCTTGACATCGTCCCTTGCAAGGGCTGCATGGAAAACACCGCTTGAATCTGAAGTGCCACAATTTTTCTTTTATTTTCCTGTAGCTGGTCTACCTCTGCAGATTTCCTAGCACCCCTTCCAGCATTTTCACTTGCAAATGACAGGGAACTCCCATTCTACCCCGGTGAATTAGCAGGACTCAGGGGTAACTATCTGACATACTTTTCTACGTTGGTCATTTCCATGACAGATGAGGTGGCTTTCCTAACATGAGTTGCATAAAGCGAGCTGGCCAGATGTGAATTTTTCAAACACATAGTGTCCAATTTCACATACAGCACATTGGAACTGAAGGAGATATTGGCCATATAACTGTCAGTCCAGTCAATGTTCCATTTATTTATACAGTGTTGTATACATTTATTTATTTTTGTGTCTGTAACCATACACTCCAACCATATACTTGAACACTTCCCCTACATCAAGAGGGAATATACCTCCATCGTTTATATTTTTCCTTTCCTGTCCCCAAAGTATTTGGCTATGTTCAGCAGAAGAAATGAAAACATTAGAACAAGAAGATTTCAGATTTAAGTCATGCAATTACCAGTGACATACCTCTATGTGAACTACCATAGGATAACGCAAGCTACAGTTTGTACAACACAACCACAACTGTTTTGACCACCGGTGTGATGTATCAGTGAGAACAGACTGCTAAGGAGAGGTGGTGGCAGGGAACAGGGTGACACTGTGCAAGCCGCTACGTGGTACCACGCTCTACAGTAGCCTGATGTGCAGCCACTACACCAACACAGTCAGATTGTTTAGAAACCATGTGGATAACGGCTGCATTTAACAAAGTTGGCTGTATTTTGTCTTTTCCTCTTCTCTTCCTTTTCAAACTAGAAGCCCCAGTGGTGCAGTGTTTTCCTGCCATATGTTTTTCCCCCTCCCCCTTAAATAAAAAAAAATTGAATCTACCTTGCACTTCAGTAACTGCCTCTAGTCAGCAGGAATCAGCACTGTTTCCAGCCAAGGGACTTTCTACAGAAGAGCAACTGCCTTTTGAGATGATGCCATTGCTACAGGACTGGCACCGATACAGCACAGACCATCAGGTTAGCCACCCTCCCTTGAAGAGATCAAGGTCATTTGGGGCACCACACAGCATCTTGAGCAAAAGGGCTATTTTTCTGGCAATAAAATAATTAGGATCAAAAAGTAAATGTACTCACCCCAGGTAAAGTTTTAATATTGTGCAGTGCATTCTGTGCCTCAAGAGCAGCTTTTCTTGTATAAAATGTTACGAAACAACAACCTATAGAGAGAAATGAAAAGCTTTCAGAAATTAGTGAGTATGATTTGTGAGAGTACAATAGGAGGGAGAAAAACAGTGGTTGAACAACACATTATGAAAGCTGGAAATGTGAATTATCATGAGGCTGCCTGAATGACATGAATAAAAGGAAGCTTGTATGGTTTAAAATTAAAAGTCACCCCCTGTGCATTACATCTATAGCACACCTACATTGTTAGTGAACTGTAATCACTTAGAAATTAAGTTAACCAAAATACAATTGGCTTTGTACAGTGTAAATAAGGTTATGTTTTTCTGAAGGCTCCCCATTATACTTTGAGTATAAGCAACATGGCAAGCTCAAGCAGCAGGAATTCATTGTTGCATGGCAGGCAGAAAATCAGGTTAAAGCAGGACCTTATTGAAAGGGCCTTGTACGTAAGAGCTAAGGTTTGCTCCCCACCATTTGAAACCAGGTAGGACTGGAGGTAGGACACTCATCTCAGTTGCAAGAAGGAAGATAAGCTACAGGAGAATTCGCCACTGGTGGGATAGTGGAGGCTGCTGATGGTTGGCAGCACTAAGTGAGGCTGCATCCGTCTAACCTTCAGTAAAGCAGGCAGTTTTAGTTGCCTTAATCCCCTGTTTATCCCTTTGGCAGCATGGTCCAACCAAGTGGTCTGTGGGACCAAACACAGATTGTTGCCACTTTCTCCATTGCAAACATGGAAAGTAACTCTTCCCGCAGCACATGCAACCTGCCCCAGGGTGAGGTCAGGGCTCACAGGTAGATCCTCGGGGGACAGCTATAACATGATAAGCACGGGGCAAAGAAACAAGGACCAAGATTTGACCTGCTGCAATCTGCAACGTCCCACAGCAATGAAGTCTGCTCCCAGGGGTGCACAGGGCATGTGCGGAGAGCTTACTGCACCCACGTTGCAGGTGGGATGCTCAACACAATATCCCAGCTTGTGACTTCAACTTTACTTCCAGCGGGAAAGAAACCACTTTGAGAGCATCACTTGCGCACTTATGTGCATAACACATGATTACAGGTACAGACACAAGGAAAATTCACACTTAAACAGCTCCCACCCAGCACAGTACATCAGTGACGTAGGCACACCCTTAGAGCCTAATCTATTGCTACTCTGTCCATAGGGGAAATAGGGTGAGGCTGAATGCAGCCCTCGTCCTGTGGACATGGACAGCCCCTGCTTTGCACCCATGTCACACTGAGACCCCAAAACTCCTATAGAGCTCTATGGCTGCGACGGGGTGCTCGGGGACCTAGCTGCTATGGGGAGAGGGAAAACAAGCTGGGTGATACTGGTTGGGAAGCAGAAGTGGCTACTGAAGCAAAAACCTACTTCGTATCAAAAAACATGATGCAGATTTTACTGATGAATCAGAAAACAATCCTGTTCTCTTAATCACAGAGATTTGTTGCAACTCCAGACAAATATCAAAACCAAACAGTAAATAGAAGAAACCCTGGCTCTCGAGCCTCGGCGTTCCCTCGGAGCGTGACACAGATAAAATAATCTGTCCTTCAGGCAGTGAGCAAAGCTGTTGCTTGCACCGGCTCCCTAATGTTGACCAAGTGAAACCTCACGTCCCACCTGATATGCCTGCTTTTGTTCAACCTCACAGCATCCCCGTAACAGCAAAGCAGAACTAGGAGAAAGCGTGCACAGGAGAACACAGCTAGCACATTTTTAAGTAACCATGTGGAGGTGGCCCGTACCACACCTTGGAAGGAAGGGCTGGATCCAGAACTCCCCCTCTGCTGCCTCTTGCTTGGCTCAAGCTGTGCATTGCACTGGGAACGTTCTCTCCGGCTTTGCAGCCGGGCCAGCAATGACCATTGCCTTTATAAAAAGCAAAGGTAATCATGTATTCCCAGCTGGAATACATCGAGTTTATCCCTAACGCAGAAAAGCACTGGCAGGCAATACAATACACGGGCAGGCAGGTAATGCAGAGTTAACGCACCTGGGAGAAACACTTTTCATACTGCCAACAGGTTCCTTAAACTTTCACAGTTTACAATAGAGACGGTTTAATAATTATTTCAGTGAGCTGAACATCGTTCAGCAGCAACGATTATTACAGACAGCCACAGCCTGTTAAGGTTTGTGCTTCCTGTGAGAGTTTCTAAATCTTCTATTTCAGTAGAAAATTCTGAAAATTTAAATTATTTTGCTCTAGAATTAAAATGGGAAACAAATCTGAGTTTGTGACATGTAATAGCCTGACTTTGAGAAAGTATTGCGATGTTTTTCTATTCTGCCAGCCAGCTCTAAAGTCTACCTTCTACTATTGTCTCTCCATTCCGTTTATTAGCTTTTTAATATAAAGCTTTTTAACCAGTAGAGAGGATTCAGAGGGGAAAATATCAAGCAATAGTAGACTTGGCAATTGCGATGTCTTTTACCATCGGTCCGAAGAGTTTCATTTTAGATTTCAGCTCTGTGGGCTTATTCTGATAAGAAGTTTGAAATCTATTGGTTTATCAGTCTTGGCACTACTTGAAAGAACTGCACTTGAAAGATGAATATGCTGTGAAACATCCTTTAACTAGACATTTTTAGGAAGTAATAGCACAGGAGAAAAAATGTCTCTGTGAATGAGGACTGGGAGAAAACAGTAGCATAATGGGAAACGTGCAGATGTTTCAGGCAGATCATCGGACCCTGAACAAAAATGGAGCCTTCTAAGTTCACAGATCGACACATCTGAAAATGCACATGGACAAAATCTTTCTCTGGAGTCATTTTGCTCTTATCTTCTTTAAAAACCACAACAAAACAGGAGATGTTTTACTGTGGTTTGAGGAGAGCATGGGCACCAGTTGTGGACACCTGATTCTGAAGCTATCTGCTAAAGAGATCAGGGCTGGACTAAAGAAAAAAGAAAATAAGAAAACACAGAAGAACCGAAAAGGCAAAAGTGCACACGGTCCTGAAGAAAACGCTATAGCTCAGCCTATGGACTTTCCAGAGGTGCTCACTGCCAAGTTACGCAAACCTCTGCGCTCCAATGGGCCAGCTTTGAAGACGCCTCCAGTGTAAAATCCCTTTGCCTCAGAACCACGTCCCATAGGAGAAAGTACCAAATTCAGCCCTTTCTGCAGAAATTTTGGAAGGGAAGACGCCTGTGTAAGAGGACAGGGCTAATCTGTGCTTTAGGACTGGTAGCTGGCCCCAGCTGAAAGACAACTAGGAAACGACTTTCCCTCCTCCATTTTCCCTAAGAAAAGGTAATACTGCCAAAGAAAAATCAGTGTGGAAAAGAAAAATTACATTTCCTATTAAAAGAAAAGGAAAAAAACCCCAACCCTCCTCTCTCCAGCCCCCTGCACATATAATCTTGGTTTCATCACCAACAAACTTGACAGCAGCTTGAACCACAACTAAACTTTTCTGACATCCAAATAACTCAAAGCCTGACAGTGATAACCTTCTCCCCTCCTAGTCAGGACAACTTAAAAGGTGAATTGGTTTGTGGACATGGTTCTGCTGATCCTCAACAGCCTGAAATGCAGCCCAGTTTAACTCCATGTGGGCTAGCATCTTCTCGACCAAAGGAACAGGAGCTTGTGCTGCCAGTCAGTGCCTCCAAAGCAGCAAATCTCCTGTCTTTTGGTATGCTGGTTGTGCTCTACTTGGAACCGTATTTACTACAGCGTAAGACATCTCTTCTTTGTACCTAGAAAAAATACTGAATGAATCATGCGGATCCCTACAGCCCCTTAAGGACATCAGCAACAACTTCATGGCTATCCTGCCAGATGCTTGAACAGGCTGAATAAAACCTGCCACCCCGTGCTGCACAGCGTCTGATAGCAACAAATGGGATGCCTGAGAAACAAAGGCAGAAACCAGCCCTACTTCTCAAAGCATCTGATGAGAAAACGCTGCAGTGTATACACTACAATGCTCAACTTCACCACCTCATTAAAAAAAGGGAAAAGATCTCTTATTTCAGCTTGTTTTCTCTCTCTCTTTTTTTTTCCTTTTTTTTTTTTTCAAAGGAAATTTAGTGCCAGAAAAAGACCTCAAGGTCCCAGCCATTGGGAGAGAGTTGACACATTGAATTCTCCATGACACATTCAATTCACAAGCCCCTGCTCAGGCTGCCAAATGTACCAATTAGCACCAGTAGTGGAGATCTTATTTATTTAATTTCCACAGAAACTTGTTTAGCAAGATACCGACAGGGGCAAACAGCCTTGCGTGTGGCTAGAAACAGCTTTACTTGAGTCACTGTCAAAGATGGCAGCAAAGGATCACATGGGGATCATGCAGCCACGGCTTCACTAAAGCAACCATTTAAAAGTCAGGGATGGGCAAAAAAAGAGCAAATGGTAAGGACTCTCACACCACTGTACCCATGATTGCTGCTGACAGCGAACCTGGGTTTCTGGAGGACATTTGTGCGCATTGTGGAATTACAATAAATTGCAGTTTTCACCATGAAACTTCAAAAAATGCCATTCCTCCTATGAGCAAGAGGATTTTTTTCAAAGAGCTGTTAGTGACCTCCTGCAATGGGACTTCTCCTCCTGTGTGACTTCTGCTCTATGACTCAAATTAGCCACCTGTGAAACCCATGCCCCCATCCATGCAGCAGAGCAGGCACGGCTTTGTTGGGCTGTAAGATAAAGCTGTATGACATCGCTACGAGCTCCGTCGTGTCATTATTTTTATCACTTTCTCCCAATTCAAGCACAGACTAATTACTCCGTGAGAGCTGTTTACATTCCTAATTTTGAACACCTAACAAAAGGAAGCTCTCCTCCACTCAGAGATGTGGCTTACAGGGTCCTCGCTGGCATTTAACGGCGCTGGGATCTGTGTAAGAGGCTTAATCTCTCAGCCAGGATTTCATGCTTGAATGAATACGGCACCCTCCATCTTGCTTCGGGTGTGAAAACGTCTCTTACAGCTCCCTAAACTGAATATATGGTTCCTAGGTTAAAGTTACCAGGAATTACATGCATGCATCAATATGAGAAAATAACCCTTGGATGTGGACAGGAATTAAAACCTGTTGTTCTACAAGATACTCTGAGGTTTTGACTTGCTTGAAGAAAAATGTGCTGCAGTTTCCCAGGCCTGAAAATTTAACTTTTGGAGATTGAAAGAGAAAAGATACAGGAGAAAAAAACCCTCATATTCGTTGGTCTGATTTATGAGTTTCTGTAGTTTTCAACTGTCAAAATTTGTCAGTTTGGATCTCTCCTGCGTTGTGCATATTATCACCTGCTGCCAGTATCTGAACCCTAACCATAGGGTATAGAAATACAAGAGCTTATCAGTGCGCCTGCAAAGCCTGCGACAACTTAAAAGTATGAAATTTGCTTTACCTTCTAGACTAATAAAATAAACACTTCAAAACAGCTATAATGATTATCTGATGATTGAACTCTGTATTCTTTTAGCAAGTAATGGAATCCTGGCAGACAAATTCAATTCAAAATACATTCACATTCAGGACATCAACAAAGTCATCATGTTGTGAATTGAAAATTCCTTTAAAGGCTGCGTTTGAATTCTAAGGGGCTGACAGATCAAGGGACTGAAGGCCCTGGAAGGCTAAATGAGTGAAGTCCCACTATGTTTCTTTCTTTCTGTGAATGAAGCTCACTTTTGTGTGTGCATTTGCAAGCAGAACAGGTGCTGGCTTCATACAAGCTTGGAATCTCAATGGGGACCGTAGCTTCTTGTCAATCCAGCACAGTTCAAGCTAGTTCAAGTTAAGGAGAATTTATTTTTCTCCCCCCCCACCCCCAAAATGTTCCTCTCCTGATTTCCACATTCACTCTTCCACTATCAAAATTTAAACATTACACTGCGATTTAACAAGGCTGCCTTTTAAATGGGTCTGCTGCATTCCAGCTGTTCATCCGAACGCTGAAATATGTGCTCCATAAATCATAAACAGCTGCCCAAACAGTGTGATTTGCAACCAAACCCACCATGACCTACACTGTCATTTTCCAAAAGGCAATGAAGACATCAAAAATTCTCTTCCACTAAAGCCACTGAAAAGACCTATTGCTACACAAGTTCAGGTGCGTGGTTGGGCAACGAGCATTTTCACCTGCATTAAATTTGGTGCAGTGAGCCTTGCCCAGCGTTTCTTCTCTATTACAGATTTTAGTGCAATTAGCTAACCTGCGTGGAAGACGCCCGTCTAGTATTAGGAGAAGTGTTTCAAGCCTCAGAGATTTTGGTTGGGTGATTCCATACAAAAAGAGAGAAAAACATGAACTGCCTGAATAGCAAATACAGGCATTCCTCACAAAGGAAAGCAAAAAAAAAAGTTTCCAGAAATAAAAATCCAACTATTTCTGTAATTCTGCTGAACAGAAAAAGAAGGCGGCTAAGGCAGCGATGCATTTTGATTCCTACCTGCACCATCCCCTTGCTCTATTGTACATGGAGTCACTTGAGAGTATGATGGCAATGATTCACTCCCAAAGCAATCCCTGACAGAATTGCCATATACTGCAGAAATCAACCTTTAACGATGCCACCTCCCAATTAGCTCAGGTTTGCTAATAGTTTGATATAATTGGCACCCTGATGGAAACCGTATTACCAGTCCTGTCACCAGCCAGGAAACCGCATCGCCACCCTAATGACAGCACATATTATAGCCATGCCACTTCTAATATTAATACATTAGCTGAAGGTAGGCAGGGGCTCACATGCGAGGAGGATTCACAACCGGGACGTGCCAAATTCCACCCTGTGCTCTATTTTTCCTCCCGGTTATAACATCCAGGGCAGCAATGCACCAGCCCCAGCGTGCCCCGAACCGCCCCTATCGCATTAAAGCACAAATGCTCCAGGCCGGTAACAGCCCTGTAAATGGCCAGTGAAAAATGATCCCACGGAGCTCAATTTTTTCTCTCCATGCCTTGCAAGTTATGACGGCCTTTCTGTTAATTGGCCACAAGTCCTAGTTTGCTGTCAGCCTTCAGCTGCACCGGGGAGCTCTTTTGGAGGAGTCGCACTCTGTCATTCCCGTACCCTTGTGAATACAAATGCTCTTTATAAATGTCCTCTGCCTACAAAATGGAAGTATTTCCCCCCCCCCTTTTTTTTTTTTGACCTAGATTAAATCTGCTGCATTTTCAAGCCTTTTGGGAAAGCAACTAAGAACTAATATGCACCGGTTCCTGTGCCACAACACTTCCCTACCCATTATTATGTAAATTTTGACTAAAGTGCGACACAGATAGAAAAGATATCAAGGGCAAAATTGCCAGAATCTGCTTTTCTTGTGCTCTGAAATAAGCCACTTATATTAAACAGTTTTTAAATGGCTAATAGCTGTAAAAGTATCTGAAGAATTTCAATGTACGTTTTTTCATATAGGACAATGACAGCTTTTGCAAATTCCTGAATTACGCTGACTGTGTAATGACCGAGAAGTGAATGGCCAGCATGCTGGTACTCTCTGGTCTACTTTTGAAGAAAGGGGCCAACTTCCACATCTGCAGCTTGGCAATACTCATTCGATATTTGCACTAGATGGTGATAAAGGAGGAAAAAAAATAGATGCGGAATTAGATTATATACGTGGTGGCAGGGTAAAATAAATACATACAAATCAGGTTTACAGCATCAAGGCAAATTCATGTCATTACTAACTAATCTGTCCCTAAAGAAAGTGTCACTGCATGCTGGGATGTAAGCTGAGCTGTAATGGTCTGGGCTGACTAGTGGATGAGAGACGTCCAAATATAAACTCAGAAAATGCTGTGAAGATACAGATGAGCAGTTGGTGGCATTGGACCCGCACATCAGTACTGCGTGAACACCCTGATCTGCAGGTTGATGGAAACACCACTGGCCTGGCCTGGGACGTTCCTCCTCTGCCAGCCCCTTCAAACACCCACCCAGCGTAAATCCCTTGGGAGAGTCATTGCTTTTCCAGCCCTATGAGATGGAAGGCTGTCAGTCAATCAACACCAGTGAGAAAATCAAAGCAGCTGCTCAGCACCTCTTGATGAGTTCATGCTTTGTCTGTTCACATTTCTAGATCTCAGGGGTAGAGAATAATTGGGATCTTATACATCAGTCCATACAGCTTAGAATAAAAACTGCCTGTCAGAACTTTTGGAAAAAAAATTCTCAAGTAAGTAGGACAGCAGGGGGAGAGGGTGGGGAGATGGTATTCCCATCTCTAGCTCTGTGAGGGGTCTCCCATGGGAAGTCACAGTACTTCCCACCTGTGAAGTACAGAAAAGAATATAAACAAAATACAGGAGAAACAAGACATATTTTTTTAATTGGAAATCATTCTAAACAAGTCCTGTCATTCACAGAATCATAGAATCATAGAATGCTTTGGGTTGGAAGGGACCTTTAGAGGTCATCTAGTCCAACCCCCCTGCAGTGAGCAGGGACATCTTCAACTAGATCAGGTTGCTCAGAGCCCCGTCCAACCTGACCTGCAATGTTTCCAGGGATGGGGCCTCCACTGCCTCTCTGGGAAACCTGTGCCAGTGCTTCACCACCCTCAGTGTAAAAAATGTCTTCCTTCTATCTAGCCTAAATCTCCCCTCCTTTAGTTTAAAACCATTACCCCTTGTCCTGTCACCACAGGCCTTGCTAAAAAGCCTGTCCCCATCTTTCCCATAGGCCCCCTTTAAGTACATAAGTCATTATGTGCACGCATTGCATCACAAAGAAATCTTGAATTTGGGGGGGGGGCATCTCAATGAAACTACAACACAAATAATCACTTATTTTTTATGCGGCCTTCTCCTCATTTCCCCTTTAGCTTTTCTTTTTTTCTTTTCCTTCTTATTCTCACACTAATTCTCCTTAATCTTTAATTCACTTTCTCCTCCCCTCATACAAATCCTTACTCTTTTCTTCCCAGCAGCTGGTCATTGTTTCCTGTTTGCCTTGGCCAGGTAGCGATTACTGATCTGAGTTTACTGGCTTTGAAATGAATTAACATGTCCTCTGTGCAAGTTAACTCCTAAGTTTGTCCATCTGCTAAATGCATCTTTGAATTTAGTAGAGAAAGAGGTTTCAGAGCACAGATGCTAAAAAAATAATGGAAATGAAAAATTAAGATGACCTCCCTTATTAATCCATTC
This sequence comes from Balaeniceps rex, assembly GCA_013401315.1. Classification (NCBI taxonomy): domain Eukaryota; kingdom Metazoa; phylum Chordata; class Aves; order Pelecaniformes; family Balaenicipitidae; genus Balaeniceps; species Balaeniceps rex. Next base: position 25,814 of record VYZW01039446.1, on the reverse strand, counting down.
TCACAGCAGAAAACTGCTGTGATGCTGTATTTCAATTCAAAAAGACTCTACAAAGATCATGTTTACATAAATTAATGTAGGCAGGGACACATCTTTCCCCAATGACATTTCAAAAGCCCTACAGTCTCCAACCCCGATATTCACTAGTAGCGAATCAAACTTCCTAGCACACACGTTTATAGTCCTGGATTTCCTTCTATGTTTTCTTTCACTTGAATGCTTGACAAAGATCACTACAGACCAGTTTTCCCCGATAAGACTTCCAGACCACTGCTCTGATGAAACCTCTAATTGCACTGCGACTCCTGAGAAGCCACTCAAGTCCCAGTTCAACTAGGAGGCAACTCTGTAGTGAAAAATACTCAGAATAGTATAGCTTTGCCGTAAAATTATCCCTTTAAAATCTTCAAATCTTTGACTTTGACAGTTAATTGCAATTTATAAATCTACACTGTCGCTATGAAAAACCTATGTTCTGTATTGGAAATTATTTTCACTGGTTAAATGCCAACGGCATCCTGGGCTGCATCAGGCAGAGCGCTACCAGCAGGTCAATGCAGGTGACCCTTGCCCTCCGCTCAGCCCTTCTGAGACATATCTGGGGTGCTGGGTCCTGTTCTGGGCTCCCCAGTACAAGAGAGACGTGGACATACTGGAGGGAGTCCAGTGAACGGCCATGAAAATGATGAAGGGACTGGAGCATCTCTCATATCAGGAGAGACTGAGAGAGCTGGGACTGTTCAGCCTAGAGAAGAAAAGGCTCAGCGGAATCTTATTAATGTGTATAAATACCTGATGGGGAGGAAGCAAAGAAGATGAAGCCTTCTCAGTGGTGCCCAGTGACAGGACAAGAGGCCATGGGCACAAATTAAGATACAGGAAATTCCATTTAAACATAAGGAAAAACTTTTTTTACTCTGTAAGGGTGATCAAATGCTGCACAGCTTGCTCAGAAATGTTGTGGACTCTCCATCCCTGGAGATATTAAAATCCTGCCTGGACACAGCCCTGAGCAACTTGCTGTAGGTGACCCTGCTTTGAGCAGGGGTTGGATGAGATGAACCCCAGATGTCCCTTCCAACCTCAGCCAGCCTGTGATTCTGGGAAATGGCAATGAAGGAATTTAAGTGGCTTCTCCACAAAACCCCTACTAACACAGCTTAACTTCCTCAGAAATATATGGCAAGTTTATTTAACTTTAGCAGGCAACATCAGTTGAATTACTGTTTTATTGTTGTAGTCATCAGTTGGGAACCAGCTCTCATTCACTAACAAATTTCACACAAAAGATGAGGTTTTTTCATAGCAAGAACACAGGAATTAATCTTTTTTTTTTTAGAAACAGAACCAGAGACATTAAAATCTCAGCGTGGCCCATGTTGCCACAGACATGCAAGACAATAAGAATGTCTTGTGTCACACCTTGTTTTCAGAAATATATCAAGAAATTTATGAATGCAAAAGCTGGTATTATGATGCATTTTTAAGTTACAGTTTATCCAGTCCTGTTGTATCTGACATGATGAAGATTTTGTTTAAATCCCACGCATTCCTTCAGTATTACAAGACCACCTATCCACCCACAGCCCTGCCAGCTCTAAAACTCTGAGCTTGTGTCTTCTAAGGACAGCATAGGAAAGGTCAGATCTAGCAGTACAAAGAGGCAAAAGAGGAAGAGGTCCAGGGAGAAGGAGTTATGAAAGAAAGCACAGGGTGGAAAGATTGTTATTGCTGACACGTAATGAAAACCCATTAAAAAAAGAACAACAAAACCCCAAGCCTGTCCCTTACCCAGAAACTTGGTAAGAAGACGGCGCATGGGTTGGTTTCAATGCTTGTCTGGGTCTGGAAGACTTGGATACGATTTTTGCAAGAGAATCTAAATCTGACCTTGGACAATTCATTTCTAGGAATAGGATGTTGAAGTTGTTCTGAAAATAATGTTCAATGTCCATCGAATCTTTAGATGCCTAAATGCTTTTGAACAATCTGGCCTTTAATCTCCCTGTGCCCCAGCTTCTCCTTGTAAAATGGAATGAATAAAATGTCCTGAGCTCAAAGGAATACTGTGAAGAAACCGTTAAAAAAAAAAAAAAAGAAAGAGGTAAAAAGATACTGCAATAATAGCAACGTGAGTAACAGCAGAACAATACTTGCAAGTGCTGCTTCCATCTAACCAACTACAGTCTGGCACGCTTCCTCCAAAAGTTTGCTTATAGGAAATGGAAGAAATCAATACCAGACATTCCATCTGGCTTAAGGGGCACTTAAGCAGCATGGGAAGAAATTCTAGGTGAAATATTGTCTCAAAGTGGCCTGAGCTTCAGTCAACGAAGACCTATTTTCCCCCAACACCCAATGCCACCCAACCCCGTATTTTACTGCTTTTGGCCAAGCCACCCAATAGGGGCTCCATTCTCTGCTGGTTGAAGAACTTACAAAGCCTCCACTCTGAGTGGTGATTTGTTACAATATACACACTATTTTCAAGGAGCAAATATTCACCTATTTGAAAACTTTTCTTCTTAGAAATGTGTTACTTTTCCCCATCTTTAAAACTTGGGTCTAAATCCATTGTCTGAATACGTAATACTCCCTGCTCTGTTTGCCCAAGATGCAGTCAAACACTTTCAATTCTTTCTTGACTTCAACATTATAAACCCTTACATATCTCGTATTGATTTCTAGGCATTCACAGTTTCACTCTCACAGGGTCACAGCACATGTCAAATCTTTCCTACACTGTGTACACCTTCAAGCAGTGTTTCATCTAAGGAGCTTCACTTTCCCTGAACTTGTTAGCAGTGACACATTTATTCCCCAATTAAGCTTTTTTTATAGTAATAATAAAAAAGAAATAGAAGAAATTCCTGGCAACTCTTCTATCTTTCTAGTTGGTTGAAACAATTTTATGCAAATGAAGATGCAACTCCACAGAGCCTTTGAACTTTAAGCATCATCTTTACTTGGCTTTGAACTCTCAACAGGGCCCATGATCTTTCAAAGCCATATAGTCAGCCTGTGAAAGCTTCAAACAAGGGGGAAAAAGGATGGTTAGAAAAAAATGCAAAAGATGTTGTTTTTAAAATGCTTGATGCTCCTGGAAATAAAAAAAAACAACTGAGTGGTATCTGAAGAAGTGTATTCGGCACTCAAGTGTTTCCCTAATTAATTGTTTAGATGAGTGCTAAAATAAATGCAGCAGCAGCAAAGATAAACAAACCACTTTAGTAATAAAGCCATATATTTGTGCAGACACACAAAAATAAATGGCAGCGCTTAATGAGCACAAGCAATGAGAACGAAGAATACACTTTGTGGGGGGGATCCATGCTCAGAAAGCTCAAGCTCAAAGATATTTGAGAAGTATCTCACAACAGCCTCCCAGCCTGACTCATGTGTGCCCCTTGTACAACATCTTGTTTTGCACAGGCTAACAGTGTAAAAATAAAAAGTGTCCTGATGAAGAATTACAGCTCATGTTTCACCTTGCCTGGGCAGCCTCATAGGAGCAAGGAAAATACTTGTGGTAAGAGAATGTTATCCCAGTTTATTAATATTATTATTATTTATTTTTGTCTGATGATTAACTAACGTAAAATCAATGGAGATGCAAAACAGATGTTAACATATGTACTTCCAAAATGAGAGAGAAAAGCTAAGATGATTCATACCGTCTTTTCCTTGGGACTGGAAAATGAGCTAATGAAGTATAAATACTGAGGGAAAGTGTTATCTTGCAAATCTAGGAAAGCAGTTTTGATAGAATTATAAAACTGTTAGAGGCAGGAAAATTCAGCTAAGCTCCCCTCCCAGAGAGTACAGCATTACGCTTCCACACATAATTATTGCAAAGTTTTATCTGGTCCTATCTGTAGATTTCCCAGAATCAGGCCTCCCATAATTTCCCCAGAAAACTATTTTGCAATCTCACAAACATTAATTTTAAAGACACTTTTCACGGTAAACACTTTTTCAGCTTTGCTTAATTTCCCATTGCTATTTATTTCTTGAAAACCTTCCTAAATAAAGCTACTACTTTTCAATCAATTCAATAAATGATTCGATAACCAGAGCAAAACAGTAAAAACCCATGTATCACACAAATAAATATGTTATTCCCCCCCAGAAGTCTTCATACAGTTGATGGTTTCTTTCTTGCTAGTATCAACCACGTATGTCCTGGAAAACTGATTAAAAAAATCTATTCACCAATATTTAATGTCTATTAAGGGATAGGAATATCAAGAGTGTGTTGGATGACCCATGGGGCACATCTCAAGTCCTCTAATTAATACCAGTTCAGAGCAGTCCAAACAAGGTAGTACCATGATATATAGGCCCTACGGCTCTCCAAAGATCAAGATGTGGCATTTAATCACATCAAGATTTAAAATAAATCTCCAGCAGCCTGTTTCCAAGTTATGACAAGAGAAATACTTGGCTTGAGAGGCATAGGCTGTATGAAATGATTGGCAACTTATCAAGACAAGAAGAGAAAGAAGCTGGATGATTGGCAACTTAATCAGAGGGAGAAGGAAAAATAGAGAAAAGGAACAAAACGAGTGCCTAAACAGCTCTGTGTTGGCTCCTGCGGCTGTCAAAGGTGGCCTTGAGCAGGCAGTGGCAGGAGGGCTCACACTGAAGCTTGTCTGCAAAGTAGATGAAACTATTCAGTGTTCCCTGGCATCAATAGCGTGCGGATCCTGAATGTATCTAATCACGTTTGGAGTAGCATGATTCTGTACAGCGTTCTCTGCAGGTCACCATGGCAGCCACAGGAACACATCCAACAAAATATCACGGATGTGCAGCTTAATGGTGATTCGCTACCAAAAATCCCAAAGAGCTTTGGAACAAAGTCCCCAGTCTTATCTGAAAGCTAGAAAAAAATACAAACCAAAATAAATAAAAAAGTCCAAGGGGTCTTTGTACAGTATTTCGTCTTCAGCCTCTGCTCCTTCTCTGACAAAAGGCTCTTTCTTTTAATCAGTGTCCATTTCGTGTGAAGACCAACCTGAACAGTCATATTTTGGTAGCAGTATCCTTTAGTTAATGCTACAGTATGCCCTCGTCTTTTGTTCAACATGTTATTATTGCTTAAAATATCTAGTTTAAGGAAAAACTACACGAACTTTTCCTGAAGGACAACTGAGGAATGGTGGGTTAGAGGTTAGATTGTCAAATGAGTTTTGCAACCACTAGTTCTTACTGGGAACAAGCATTGCTTGGTCTTTTCACAAAAAAAAGACTCCTACTCATAGATGACTTGTATTTACCCACAGAGTGCAGTGGTCAACAGGGAAACTGCAAAATGATGTCCTAAAAATGGGAAATTTCTTCTCCCATTTGAGATGGGGGATAGGGGAATAAGGATGCACTTGGAGGGAGGTCCTGGTAAGATTGGGACCCATATCTTGTACAATATTTTGGCTCCCACTAAGCCTTATTAGGGCAAATCTAAAGATATTTCCAAGGAATTTGAAATCCTCTGTCAGACAGCAGTATTACTCACTCTTGCATTTTGTATGCAAGAAAGATAAACCTTAATGTATATCAAAATTATTTCTGGAACTGCACATTGCACGTTTTCACTATAATGCATATCATAAGCTTTGACACAGAGATAACTAACCGATTACTTGTCAGCCTCCTCTCATTCCATCAGTCTTAAAAGATAGGATAAAAAAAGCTTTTCATGTGCAACAGCAGGCTTCAGATTAGTCCTGCAGAGTTATCAAAAATGTGGAACTAAATATCAGACAAGCCCAATTTAAGATGATGAAACACTTCTGAATTCTAAAACAATTAGGCTGATTTACAACACATGGCCTGATACAATGTAGGTTTGAATCCTTTTTTTGCTTTTTAAAAGGGGAGACATTTTTTCATGCTGGTCATAAATTAGTACAATCACGATTTATTTCTTTTTTTTCTGAATACTCAAGAACAACTCTTACACCTCCCAAAGATGTTTGTGGAAGATTCATATTTTACCTGGGAAGTAAGTTACAGACCTAGGCAAGGCAAGCCACAACTACAGCTGAAGAACAGCATCATCTCCTTTTTCTGTGGCTTTTCAGTGATGCTGTGCTGCAGATTTACTCAGTTTTCACTGCTAGGTCCCTCATTTCTGCTTGTAAATCAAGGATTCTGGTGTGCTATGAAGCTTAATCAGGTGAGGCACTTGCAGTTTTCTCCTCTACTCTTCCTGATGGTTGCTCCCAGAAAACACATGCATCTTGAATACTTCTGATCCCGCTGGGGTTGAGATTTAAATAAATACTGACATTGGCAATGCAACTCTGCTTGACCATGGTACTAAAAAGTCATCATCAGTGTTTCAATATCCCATTTAATTATTACCTGTGTTTAAAAAGAAACAGAAGCCTGGAGAAACTCTCAGTTACCACAAGACAATGCTAGCGATGGCAGCAACATTGCTCAAAACCTACTCTGAAGAATATTTTGGCTCCTTTATTACAGGATACTGGAATTTACAAGATAAAACGTAAAACAAAAGGTACAGGGCATTCGCAACAGTTTTTTAAGGCTTTCACTTTTGCAACACACATGGACAATGGATTTTAAATTAAAGCTCTGTTTCTCTATACTTAAGCATATTAATATTTCAGTATGACTGCATCTGTGAATGAAGACATTCAAAAAGCCATTATGTTTTCAACTTAGGTTAATAATAAGGCTATTTTTCCACCCACTCTCTGGCACAGCTGTAATGTTCTTGGCCTCAAGTGGGAGGCAATGTGGAACAAGGATTAGCAAGATGGATGATATACAACATACAGTGCCAGTTCATATAAAATATTACTAGATTGGAAATGACTGTTTACTGTGTCAGTGATTACATGACCACTTTTTTTCCTTCCAAAGAACATACAGTATGTGGCGCTCCTCTATGCCAATAAAGCTTAGTGCATAGCACCTGGATAATGACAAATTAATTTTTGAGCTAAGCCTGATGAGGGGTCAGCCAAAATCTTAGGCAGAGTTTATCCCCAGTACTATTTTACATGACAGAAAATGCATCCCTCCTATTCATCAGTATTAGCACAGAACAGGGATTATACAACTGAAAATAAATAGAGTGGGGGGACCAAAATACCAAAAAAAACGTTAGGACCGTGTGTGTTTACAGTATAATAATAAAACATTTAATCTTGAAGGAGGGGGGCAGTTGGAAACAGCATCCCATGGTCCACTTCCAAATAAAATTGGACAAAACATTTAGGAATGCACTGAACAGAACAAGCATGGATTTGGCAGACAACAAGCTGGATGAGCTAGCAGGTCTTTTTTCAGTTAAGTTAGATTTCCAAACCTGAGACCTTTGCATCCTGGAACATGAGATCTCTTGCCTGATCTAGAGACCCACCTCTCTTGACCCAGGCCATAGTGGCTCAGCCATGAGCAGCCAGAGACTCTGAGCCTTGGCTCCCGGCACATTCAGGTACCATCGTACCTCAAACCCAGAGAACCACATGGGTCCAAGTTTTATGTCCTGTCCAGGCATAAAATTTGTTTTACCACAAAGTCAACACAAGTTGTTCAAATTCTGAGAGCTCAGCAGTTCCCATCACTTGGACTACTGGCCACAGCCACTGCCAAAAAATCAGTGATACTTCAGAGTTGAAAAATGTTTTCTTTAATAATCTTAGTGAGAGAGCACTTTCACGTGAAAGAGGAACAGAAGTGTTTCCAAATGGCAAAGCAATTTCTCGTCCCTAAGCAAAGCTCCTCCGAAAGAGCTGTTTGCACAATCCAGACACCTCCATTTTCATGTAGTTTATTGGTTTAATAAAACATATAAACAGGCTTATATTGTTATTCTACCAGCTGCAGATGATCTATATTCACTGAAAAATCTATTCCCACAAAAATATTTTCATTGAAATTAATCTTAATGTTCACTCCTCCCTCCCCCACAAGCTAACATCTAGGCACTTCGAAATGCACATTAGCTACTTCAATAAATAAGATGAGCAATTCTTGCTTTTCTTAACCACATAGGGCATAAGTGGATGATCTCTTTACATGCCCTGGACGACGAAAAAGACATTAAGTATTGGAATTTTTCCTGTTTGAATAGCCCAGTGAGAGCAAGAGCCAAGTTTGCAGGCTTGCTCTCATCGTCATTTCCAGAGCATCAGAGTTTCCATGAGCAGTGCATCCCAGAGTCAGGTCATCAAAGCCTCAGCCCTGCATGCTCCAGCCTTTTTTTTTCAGGGCGTTGTTCCAATACTGGGAGCAACTACCCAAAGTTTGAAAGTCTGCTCCTTTGACATCCTCGATTTGGCAAGTGTAGGAGAAATACTGCTAGATAAGAAGAAAAAAGGAAGAAAAAAAAGGGAGAAGTAGGCACATTCCCTTCTCCTACTCACTCTCTAGTGATCTTTGTGCTATTTTCTTTTAAATCTTATTTAACATTTCAGCCCTTTACAGTAAGATCAGCAAGAACAGATCGTTGCTTCAATAAAGATGCACAAAGCCCTTTTTGTTGAGGACATGGGTCCAAAACTCTGGCATCTGGGCTGTGCAGCTTTCACTGCAGGCACACTTTCGATCCTTCTCGTTCATCTATGCCATCAGTGTTTCAGGACAAAGATCATTTTACCAATCTGTTTGTACAGCATATTGTACAATCTGTTACGTGCATCTGCAATGCAAACAGCAAATGATAATAAGAGCACGTGGATGAGACTGGAGCCCCAAATTTCGTGTCCCTTTGTTATCGGTGGCGCATGGACCCTGACCCAGAGCGGAGGCGGCTGCACTTCTGACTTGCTGCATGCACACAACATACCACAGGCACTTTCCATGAAATCTAAATATTGTATATTCTGGAGAAAAAAAACCCAAAGGGTTTCCCCCCGCCCCTTCCTCCTATTTCAAGGGAGTCATTCAAAAGTTAAAACCATGACCACACCAATGGGAATGAGACACCAAACTACCTTTTGTAATATCCTCCTTAAATACAAAACAAAGCCATGAAACTTAGGGAGAAAGAGGAATAGCTCGTGCCAGATGCTACCTAATGTATATTCAATCATAAATGCTACATACAAATGTATGAAAAAAAAAAATCCCTACTTTTAAACAGATTGCTCCCCAAAATCACATGATTGCAACAGTAATAATGTTTCTCATCCTTACTAAATATTTGTCTTTTTTTTCTTAAGATAGCAAGCACTTCTGACATTTGCTGCAGAGAACATCACACTTTCGCTCCTTGCAGCACAGATTGCTAGTCTGCTGCTTTACATGCTGATTTCTCTTTTGTGAACTGAGACCTTGAATATTTTCATGGGGGAAAAGCAGATCAATGATTTTTTAAGAGAGCTAAACAATTCCGTGTAATGAACATCAGCTGACACGGGCAATTACTCTTTCTGTTTCCCCCCAAAAAACAAAAAAACAAAAACAAAGAGGAGACTGTGACTCCTTTGAATGGCATGTGACTTACTGATTGTACCAGAATGTCAACTGCATGCATAAACATGGGTGGGTGAAGTTCAGGAGTGACATGCGGATCATTAAAATGTAAGATGCGTAGGTGAATAAAAACTTTTGCCATTTGATTCGGCCAACAATAAAGTTGCTTTAGAAACTATTCCGCTGTTTCCCAATTTCCATAAAAGAGCAGCTCAAATCCTTTTTTTTGTTTGTTTTTGTTGCTGAACGAATGGAGAATAAAAGAATTTTTTGCTGGATTTCATGTATTCGCTTTTTAAAGAATGCATATGAAAGGAAAATAATATCAAACATAAAGGAGATACAATACTTCAGTGGTATTTTTGACATTCAAAAATATTCTGCAAAAACATCCAATATATCACATTTCCTCCTTAATAGTTAAAACGTAAGAGCAGAGTAGGAAAACTGTGGATATCTTTATCATTGGCTTGAAGCGTGTCTCTGGCTATGTCACTGTGTTTCCATCCGTCTGAGTTTTCCATTTGTATAATGTGAATATGTTAACACAGCTTATTTGCATTTCTGCTTTTATGTAGGAAGTCACACAAAATACCTTCCTGGATGTCATTGTGGCACCTCCGTATAATGCGAGAATAAGAATCCTGCATTAACAGCAGCATTAAAAACACCACCAGGATTATTCAATGAAATCCCTCTGCCATCGCAATCGGGTACTGCTCGTATTAGCGGAGGGCTCCGAAGCCCCAGCGCAGATCACCCCGACACCCCTCCTGTCGTACACCCAGACTTGCGCTCGGGCTGCTCGTCCTCATCGCTGGTGCGGCCATTATCCACAACAGCTACACTAGAACTAGGAAGGATCCTTATGCCAAAATCCCACCTTCCTTAGACACTTGGAAAACCATGCGTAAGAGGAATCTCCATAAAGAGCCTTCTTAAAGGGCTCAGTGATTACGCGTTATGTACACACACCGATACCTGTTCCTAGCTTCAAGCCTATTCCTATTCAGCAAAGCAGTGAAGAACATGCTTTAACTTTAATCACTTGCTGAAGTCATCAGCGCTGTGTGCTTAGTTGAACAGGGGTCTTTATGAGCCAAATATTATTCTTAGTAATAAGGAGACCTGGCAATATACTAGATGGAGCATTTGATAGTAAGTAACATTAATTCAATTAAATTCTCTTACAGCACACACTCTCCAGCTAATGTAGTTTACAGTGAAATTTTCTCCGGTACTCATTTAAATATAATTGCTGCACTTATCTTGTCATGAGGAAATTTCTGAAGGTTACTTGTACTGTGCATGTGTAAACCTACAAGCTACGCTGACCTTTAGTTGTGAGATTTTTTTTTAACTACTTAGACTGCAGCATCTAAATAATGATGATAATAATAATAATTCCCCACTTTCACACAGCACCTTTTAACTCAGCAAATACCCAAGCTAGAACTAGCAAGCAGCAAAGTACAGAAAGGCATTGCATGCTAACAGCTCAGGGCTGGAAAGGAAAGCCAGCATTGTTGGAAATGGAAATGCTGGGAGATGACACACTTGGAAACCAGAATTTTGGTAGAGCATTTTGCTCAATTCTTCTGAAAAACATTTCAGGCCCTTGTCTATTTCAGGCCCTACAACTCCATCGTAGGCTCTTTTTCTTGTCTTGTCTTTCTCACAGCAATGAGAAGCACCCTCAAATTAAAGATCTACTCCATTTTTCCCTTTAAAAATAAGGAAGAAACAGTATGTTTTGGGCTACTCCAGCAGCGTGCACCATGCAGAACGTTGCTGAGTAATCCACACCTAAGCGCTGATGGCCATGGGAAGTGAGAAATGCCAAGTCTAAAAGGAAAAAAAAAAAACTTTTCAGGCCACTCAACCTTTGCCCTGGACTCAGCATTGCAAAAGGAAACCCTCCTTCTTAGTTTTTACCTCTCTATGCATGGCCAGGTGGATGTTTGTAAGGGTGAGAAACATTTGACATTATTATGTCTATTTGGCCATCAAGGCTTACCAAGGCTTTTTTTTTTTTTTTTCAGTATTAAATAAAGTGAGGGAACTAAGAATCTCTCTCTCCCCACTTCCATCCTCCTGCTCAAACCCAGATGCCTGTCGCATTAAGAAACATCAAGTGATTTCCTTCAGCACTTATGGCACACAATAGCAGACGTTCAAGGGAGAACGTGGGACCGCGAAGCATTTTAAAACTCTTAAGTAAAATGTGGGCTACAGGAGGCTCTCGTTCAGAAGTAACATTTTCCCTTCCACAGAGAGTTCCCCCACGCTCCGGTGAAGTGAATTAAAATTGACACTGAGAAAAATCTAATTGAGCCAGAGACAACACAACACATTTCACTATAGAAACTGAAGCCCCGGCGGAATTACTCAGGTTAATATAGTCCATTTTAAATCTACAATGATTTTTATATGTCATGATCTGCAAATAATAAAGGAAGCTTGTTGTTTAATACTCATTGTTTTAATTAGGGGGGGGGCATAGGAAGAGTGGGAGTCGGTGCCTACGGGTCTGCTCCACACTTGTTTTCTAACTGCAGTCCTCATCAGATCCGATTAATATGTGAATAAACTAATGCAGATCTCACCTGGGCAGTGTTAACATAACAAAATCTTTGTGTCAGCCAGCCCAGGGATTCAAGCACTGAGAATGAAGGGAGCAGATTTGATTCGGGCGGCACAACAACAGCACAGGCAGAACGTTATTCTCTGCCTGCTCAAAGTGACTCAAAAATTTTGGGAAAAGTCCCCACGAGCCTCTCTATCTCACTTCTTCCAGCTGGTAAAAATTGAGTGATGATATTTGTCTCCATTTGCAAAACACTTGGAGATCTACGGCGGAAGCAGCAGTGCTGCTCCTTACTGTGCCACGCTCATCCTTGCAGCTAGAAAGTTTCATGCAGTACATTACATTAATCTACTCCCTATTGCAGTACAGCTCCCTAAAATTGCAATTGAAAGCGTGACATCTTGAGCTACTAGGACGGTTTAATTATTGTTTGAAACATAAATTTTCCCAATTCAGTTAGGCAAATAAGAGACATGGTTTATTAGAAAAGATCTTCCACCTTTTTACAGCTCGTCTTATTCTTCTAAAAGAATGCATGACTTGGATGTAGTAGTTATTTTAAATTAAAACCACGAGGTAGTAGACACTGAAGTTTTTTCCTCCACAAATAATAATGAATTTATGCGCCACAGAGTTTAATCTGCAGAGTGAAAGTCTAACGTCCCACTTAAAACTGCATACTCATGGGCATAGATGAGACAGTAATTAGGTTCAGTGAAAACCTGAAAAGATCCACTGGAAACATTCAAATTTAATTTATTCACCAGCTTGTCTCAGAGTGTTTTTATAAGCAATTAGAAAGACACAGATTCCTGAAAATGCCTTCTTCCCTGAGATAGAGGGACCAGGAGATTTATGTGGCATATGCAGCCTTCCACCCATAGCTCACTGGCTTGAGTTAAACTCAAACCAGGCTTAGAAGCCACCACCAGACTTAATCCCTAGGGACTTACTTGCTGTTCTTCCGCAATATGCTGATGGTTACAGTGCACTATGGAACCGATGTCTAAAAAAAAGAAATACTGGCATGGCATATCCTTTCCTGGCATCTGTATCACAGAAGTCTGACACTGAGTAGGTTGTGGGTCCTACCAGACCCAAAGCATGCCCCATACTGTCCTCTTGCTACCCTGCTCCAGCAGAAAATACAGGGTGACAAGGTCTGGTGAGGGGAAGATGGAAGTAATGAACTAGTAATTAATTTACACTGCAAATGCTACACATATATCCATTCTGTAATGTATTTCAAAATGATAAAGAATAACAGACGTCCTTTCAAGGCTTTCCTGGGGTTTAAAATTCATATCAAGAACTAGCAAAATTGATGACATATTTAGGCTAAAACGTTTTACATGGTCTTTAGCTTTTTACTGTGACCCATCATTGTAATATTTATGTGTGTCTCACATCATCTCAGCAGTGACAGAGAAATTCTTACTGCCTTGGTAGCCCTTGTTTATATTTCATGAGCAAAACTTCTCACATTGTGGGTTTTAATTTTAGGCTTTTATTTATTTGTGCACATGTGTGCACACGCACTTGTGTATGATTTGAGTGGGGTGGCAGGAACAGAAGATGAAAGCAATAAAGCGCCGTTCTTGCGGTGGAAATGAGAGACTTGGAAGCTGCAGTGCAGCTGAAATACGTGCTTATAAAGCTACTCCCCAATTACAATTCTTTTTTGACATTGCTCAGTTGTCAAACGTTTTCTTCCTTTGAGCTCCATGCCAAAGTGTGTGAAGATTTCAGACCGGTTCTCAAATCCTTTGCAAAACCTCCTCCTACATTACCAGCAAATGATTCAAACATTAGAACTGAATAGAATGAGAACCATAATATAATAAGAGAAGGGTTGTGGTGGGTTTTTTTAAGTGATTGTTCTTTAACAAAAACATACATCATTTTTTATGTGGCAAGCAGATAAATATTGTATGTTTATTCATTTAATAGAAAATTGGAAGAGGAAAGAATTTCAGTGCCACAACAATGTCATAAAAAGATCGAAACTCATTGATGTGAGCTTTAATATGCAACTGAAGAAATTGGATACCATAAATCTCAAACTGACAGTATCTGGCACTATTACAGAGGTATATATTTTAAATGTAGACACCAATCTTAAAAATACTTAAACATGCATGTGATTTTATGTCTGAGTATTATAACCATTGATTAATTCCTGTGTGCAAGTGTGTGCATGACTTGACTTAGATTTTTCCATGCATTACAATTTTTGCCTTTGAGATTATATATTTGAGAGACTGAGGTTTGGGATATTATTCAGATTCAACAATGAAATTTGATTAGCTGTTTTTTTCAATTTTATTGAAAGTTCAGGCTGTTTTAACCACCTGCCTATACGTTTTTTTCTGATGTAATGATGGCATTACAAAAAACAGATTACCCATTTAGATTTTAAGAACATTTGGGATTTTTTGTAAAGTTGTTCTAAAATATTCTATAGGTAAATGCTGGATGGTGTGCTGAAGAAGTCAAAATTATAGCAAAGAACTGCCTGCCTTTTTTAACTATTGTGCAAAGTGTTCTTTTGCAGCATTGTCTTGACAAAAACCCACTATTGTTAAGCCCCCTAATTCTCAATTAGACTTCAATTGGTTTTAAATATAATTAGAAAAAAAAGGACAGACAGAAATATCCATTCCTTTTCTGTTTTCTTGTTCTTCCTGAACTGTCAGGAAAACTGAACCCATATTTTCACCCGTATTCCTGGAGTTGTTCAATGTATCTGGAAAGTGCAGGGATTTATTTCGTGCCTCAATTGAAGCTCAGACATCCTTTTACCTAACTTGCCTTTTTCCCAACTGTTTATCAGACATGAACATTAGAGATCAATTAAGAAAACCACAATTGGAATATGAAGTCCTACTCTTCTAATAGCTGGTCCGCATATGGGTTTTCTATCAATTTAACTAAACCAATTCATGTAGTTAAAGTTTATGCACTTTTTCTGCATAGATGTAATTAGTAATGTGCTTATACAGTCTTAGCTTAATTTTGAAAATTGTAAATCATATTTAAGCTGCTACAAAACTGCAACCAATGAGCCCCAAAGCGATCTACTTTAATCCCTTAGAGATGTGTTATTTTTATTAATTTCTTAAAGCAACACCTACTGTCCTCACTTCTGGAACAAGCCCCCACTGTGATAAATACTGTAAAAACATGGAATGAAAAGATGCCTAAAAAGAAAGCTTAATTCTGCTACAGCTCCAGTCATTCACATGCTGTATACAGGAACTTCAGAAACAAGGCTAAGGAAGGTTTCACGTGCAATCTCCCTCTTTAAATACCACAACCAAAAAACACTCCCTTCCCAACCCCCCAATATCCTCTACTCTTCCTGTTTTGCATCACAACCCCCCCACTCCAGTTACAGTATCTTCCCAAAGATCTTCTACTACTTCTGCACCGTCTGACTGGGTTGGGTTTGCTGTGATAATTTTCAGTATTAAAGGGACTGACTTTCTTGCCATGGTCAATGATGGGAACATACAGTGAGACTGATTTATGTGGGCAACAGGTTTGCCGTCAAGTACGCAATGGGACGTTATCCTCATCTGCTCCCCCTCTTCAAAGCAATGCAAAAATATCAGGGGTCATCAGAAATCTCAGACCCTCTTCACACAGGACATAGATAAGCCACTGTCAGCTGTGTCCGCCACAGCCCTGGCACCTTGTCCTGCTTACGGGGTGAAACTGTACTGGGACGTGGGTAGCAGTCACGTCATGTACTGCTCCAGACGCGTTATTTCAAAATACTAAATGGAAGCAAGCAAGAGAAAAGTTTCTTCAGGAACTTTTCTTACTGCTACTTCTGGAAGACCATTCTTTATTCTGCTCGTGGAGGAAGAAAGTTTGACTTAAGAAGTTGGTTTTTTTTCTGTTGGCCTGCTGTTTCTCAATTTTAAGTCTATGCTGTGCAGTCCCCGGGTTTAATATTAATTGAAAGAGCTTATCTATTCCTGCCTTCAGTATGCACTTCAACATACTGCAGAAACTTCAATCGTATCCCCTTATAACTTTTTCTTTCCAAACCAAGGTACAGTCCTGTATTCTTCCTCAGCTTTTCCTCTTTTAGCTTTCTTGTAAGTCAATGCTTGAAGCCCTTTACAAGTTAACCTTCTTAGACCTTTTACCATGGCTTAACCCTTCCTGACCTCATACAAAATCATGCTGCTCTTCTCTGGACCTCTGCCCTTTTCTATAGAATAGTACTAAATATTGGTAACTGTAGTTTAAACATGATCAAAAAAATCCTTCAAGTGGTACAGTATTTCCTTGAAAGCTATATTCAATGCTTCCATTTATACAGCTTCGCATTTTCTGTGCCTTTTTGACCACACGGATACAAAACATCATGTCAGTCCTTTTATGATATGTGCACTCTTCAAATCTTCTCCTGCTCTTGAATCTTTGAAAAATGTACTCATTCAACATATGTGTTCACTCAAAACTCAAATTTACTCTTCTTGCTCACGGTTCGTTTTACCCAGCTGAATCTCTTTGTATTGGATTGTTTTCTCCAGGTTATCAGGTGGCTTCGCCCCCATCCAGTCCCTTCTGTATGATCCAAAAAGTTGGATAACAAGTTGGTGGTTCATTCTGTCAAAGCCATTTACATAGAGAGTGAAAAAGTATCGATCTCCAATAACAGTCCCTGTTGCTCTCCAATCATCATCCCCTCTCTTCCCCTGGCCCGTAACCTTTCCCCATTCTAATCTGCCCTCGATCATCTAACCAGCCCCTCTCTCCATTTGAAAATGGGCCCTTCTCTGCTTCACCAGCAACCATATGTATTAGTCTCCTGTGTGACACTGTGTGAAATGCCCCTGGGAAATCCAGCTTGATTATATACACAATTTCACACCTGTCCACTTTCAGAGAAACCTCTTGAAAAACTCCTGCAGATTTGTCAAATAAGAATTACCTTTTATAAAAATCAGCTCACATCTATGATATATTTTATAATGCTACTTACAAGCCATATAAAATTACAGAATTAAGGTTCTTTAAGGTTTAAATTTAAACATCCTAAAGTCAGAAACTGAAAGTTGAAAACTCGATTATCATTTGCTCTCCCTCCCCATTGTACTTGTATCTAACAGCAACATCTGGCTTTTGCCAGTCTTTGTCGCGTGAAACTTCATATAGTGCACAAAGCACCTGCTAAAAAAAAAATATGTAAGGCACTTTTTCATTCAGTGCATGAAAGATTTCAAGTCTGCGATTGTAACAGAAGTTCTCTCAGGTGTGATCACTAAAATTTAGTCTGAAACACATGCATAATGGCTGTGGTCTCAAGTTCTGCAGTTTCGACAGCATTATGTGCTCATGATGCAACTCATCAGATCTCAAAAGCTAAACAATGTTCGTGTGGACATTTGAGAGCATTCAAAATACAAAATAAGTTAAAACATGTAGAGAAACCCTGACTCCTGGAGTGCTGGCTGAAGGGAGCTTTTGAAAAGCATCTAAAATAGTTTTGCAAAACACAATGCACTGAAATTGCTTCAAGGAGCAGGAGCGTGCAATCGGCTGAGCAGTGATGCAAGGGCAGGCAAGGAACAGTTGGTTAACGACTCTGCTGCTGATTAGGACAGTCAGGATGGGCTTGTGTGACAAGTGGAGTGCCACAGCTCTGCTCCCGTGCAGGACTGCCCGAGTTCCCTTTTCTCCTCCCACCGCACAGAACACGGGGCACTGTGAGCGGGGATCTGCTGGAGTGGAGGAGCTGTTCCTCCTGCCTGCCCAAGAGTATTTTTGAAGGGCTAAACTGTAGCTGAAATGGTACCCAAACAAGCTTAACTTCTACCTCCTATATGCCTTGCCCATCCGGTCTCTCCTGTATGCGGCAGATGAATGCCTCATTATCAGATTCCTCTGCTTGCTTCCCAGTAGACTTAAATTACCCTGTTAAATAGGATAATAATAAACATTGGCCTTTAACTACAGCACATCCTTGTTCACTCAGCAGCCTCCCTCTAATCTGATAAAGGGTCTCTAAAAGGCTACAAGGAAACACAGAGTTAGTTGTGACACAGGTGCCTCTCCCCTGCTTTCTGCAGTGCGATTCCTACAGTAGCACAAGCAGGCTCAGGCTCACAAAGCTGGTTTAGGGGACCTTGATCGCTACAAGAATTAACAGGTATCGAAACAGGGGCAAGGTACCAAAAGGACATTGTGGATCTGGCCCAAGACTCTTCTGCTGCATTTCAAAGGGCAAAAGTAGCCCTGTGCCACCTGCTTGCTTCAGCACTCAGACTCCGAAACAAAAGCAGCCAAGGAAATCTTTCTGGCTTAGGAGAACGGTGGGGAAGAATAGAAATCTCAGTGGCAGATATACTGCCTTCGCGTAGAGCATGCTATATTTGAGGTATTACAGAAGCTGTCTTTAACAACTACTCTGAAAAAAAGCCATCTATCCACCCAGAATAAATTATATAAAGGGAGAAAGCTGGACTGGGAACAGAGAGGGCTGATCTGCCTAGACTTTGAATCCCCTTAGCCCCCAGAAGCTGAAAGTGCCATTTATTTCAGTGTTACAGGATTTCCTGCCTTTTTTTTTTTTTTTATTTTATTTTCCCTATTCCCCCGGTTTTCTCTTTTTGCAAAAAAGGGAAAAAGNTTGAATCCCCTTAGCCCCCAGAAGCTGAAAGTGCCATTTATTTCAGTGTTACAGGATTTCCTGCCTTTTTTTTTTTTTTTAATTTAGTTTACCTAATCCCCCGGATTTCTCCTGTTGCAGAAAGAGGAAAAAGCCTTACCAAACAACAGGGGATAAACACAAAGTCAAATTACTTTGCTGAGCTCTTTCAAAACAGAACCAGAGAACTGCAAACTCTGGAAAGCACGAGGAGTTTCCTACCGACAGAGGACATTCCAACCATCACCCATCGAAATGCAGCCATTCCTGTGGTTCCCAATTAATAAAGCCAAGCTTCAACATTTGCACCAGCAGCAATTTATCTGTGGAAGTAAGATGGCTTTCTTCTACTTTTCCAAAGTGAGTAAAACTTGGCTTTCTACCTATCTTCCTCCTCTTCCTCCAGCTTCAGCTTTGCAGAGCTGGCAAGCAACACAAAAAAGGAGGAAAGACATGAACTAGGCCGTCTGTCGTTGGAGGGTATGAAAGACAGTCTTAATAACAGCAGGAGAGAGAGAATCAGCCTATGGTTATTTTTGACAGAATTGGGAGAGACTCAGATTGCAGCCTCATAAACAGCTCATCAGAGAAAAATTCTGTCCAAATTGGAGAAGCCCCTTTGGCCAAGCTAACAGAAATACACAGCCCTTGTCTGCTAAGAGAGAAATCTTTCGAAAATCAAAATGCCTTTCTTCAAAGAACAAAACCAAACCGCCAAACCGCCCCCCCCGCATGGTGTAGTAACACTAACTTGCATTTTTGTCGTTGCAATTCATGGCTTGCAGAATATTCAGAGAAAATTTCTGGGTGATACCAGCCTGTGAATGTCCTGCAAGACACAGCCATGACCATGCAAGGAAATGAAAAATGGACTTTTTCCAGCACCACCCAACCACAAGGTCCCCTTGATGCACTGTTCTGCAAAACGGGAGGTGATGCAGAGAGGCAGTGGGCAGGAAAATGCCTGGCACTATCCCAATCCACCCAGCTCAAATAAAATAAAAATGGTTGTTTCATGTGGGTGTTTACACAGAAGGAGAGAATGGAATCCGACCACACCTCCGAACAAAAAGTCAAAACTCAGCTTCGTTATTAAATTCTGATTAGATAGCACAGGTGAAGTATTTCTCATGCATCGCGATGACAAGATTATCAGACATTTTTCAGGGCAATTTTTTTTGTTTGTTTGTTTCTAACATTCTTAACAATCTCTCACATGGGATCCTTTGTGCTATAGGATTAAGAAAATAAGGATCGTTCCTAGTCAGGAGATATCCACAAGAAACTCAAGAGGTTTCTATATCTAGCAACCTTGCTGGCAGACTCAGCCAGGAGGAAGGTTAGAGCCGGCATGGAGATACACTCCTCCAAAGCTTCCAAGGGAAAAGCTGACCACCAGAGGAGCTTGCTGCTGTGTCAGGGAAATATAAGTCTGAAGGTTATTCTGTCTTTCTTGAGGATTAATTTCATTTACTCATTAAAACATATAATGCCTGAAGTGACATAAAAGCATCATCTCTGCATGGCTGAAAAGAGTCCAAGCAATAAAAAATAAAAAAAAACCCAAAAAACAACCCACAACAACCAACTACCTTTCAAAAAGAATATTGAGTATGGGGACTACAAGCCTTCATAATTAGTCTACAACGATTTGCATGACCTGTGCTTAATCCTTCTGCTTTCCAGCTGCCTGACAGACAGGTACAGTATAATGGAAAACACTACGGAAAGGGGAATCAATGGCTTGCTTCTGTCTAACCACAATATCATTCTCACTTCATTTACTGCTTAGTGGGAAGGCATTTCTGTGGCCCGGGAATCAGCTCTTTCTAAATGGACGAGTCTCAAAGTTCAGCATTTTAGTGGTTTAAACTAAGTAGGAGTTTGCTCATCCATAGCAGCCTGGACTGCAGAAAATCCAGTTGCTTGACCTCTTAATGCTGTCTTCTATCCAGCATTACAAGAAAAAGACACGTGGTGAGGGCTCTGTGCTAACAGAGTAGGGGTCTACATGCTACAATACATCAATCCTGGGAAATGCGGGGAGCTGGAAGCAGAACTACACTGAATTCTCCAACCAAAAATAACTTCTGCTTCTGAAGGGAAAGAGCAATCTAGTACAGGGACTTGATTAGCAGCAAGGTATGGTGAGGTGAACCCCCTCCCTGACGTTGGTGTGACACCAATGCACCAAGTCTTTTAACCAGAAGTGCAAGCAACCCAAAATGAACTAATATCACTCAAAGCACAACACTGCTTAAATCAGGGCAGCAAAGAAGAGGCCACTGAGAGAATCCTCTGCCCCATACCAGGGCAGGGAGGAAATGCTGAGCCTTGGCAGTGCTTTGCACAAAAGTACAGGAGCACCCGAAGTTGTGCTGTGTGCCTCACACAATAGCAGTCACCTCTCACTGAACTGGAAATCTCAAGCGAGTGCTGTTTTGCACTGTTAGTTAGCTGCTAGCCCACCAAATCTTTTTATGATATTCTCCGTAGCATGTGTGCTTTAAAGCTTTTTAGAAGCGGTGGCTGGAGTGCAGTAAGAATGAATAACTATCTAGTAACCTTAGAGCCAGGCACACATGCATATCTAGTTATGCCTCTGAGCTGCACTAATTATTTGTACTGCTAGCAACACTTTCATATTCCAAACCTGAAGAACCCAAAGTGTAAATGAAAATATACAGCTATTTAGGGAGAAAAATGCATTCTGTGAAACAAAATATTCACTTTCAGTCTACATGTAAGCATATGTTATACTTACATGGCTATAATACACAGAATTCTCACATGTCTAAAAGTGCATAGATATACAGTCAAAGAAAGCAATATAATTAAGGACAAATACTTTACATGTGTATGGAAAAAAAATGCAGGAAGGAAAAACAACCTTTCTTTTAGAAAAATACCAGTGCCAAAAAACCAATCCTTTAACATGACTACAGAAAAGAAATCAGATTTTGGAAAAAAGGCAGGGCGACTATTTTTTAATTTTTACTGTCCCTGGAGCAATGATGTAGCAAGAGCCCACCACTATCCTTTCTCCCCTTCTGTATCCTGAAAATTATTCCCACCTGGGGTGCAAAGAGAGGAAACGAAAGGAAGTAGAAAATTATATTTTTCATGATCTAATCCTGGGAAAGTGACCGCTCAGGTTTCCATGTCTCTTGGCAATAATAATTTAAACAAGGAAGGCAATCTTTTGTTATTTTTTGCACAGTTGGAATGCGCATTTCCAGATAACAGACATTTAAACTGCAATTTAAGAAGAGGAGGAAGACAGTAATCGATAGGTATTCAGGAGTCCTCTCCTCTTAGGACTGCTGCATAGCTCAACACAGTACGCTTCCAAACAGACAGCCCAGATGCAAACCTCTTTGGAAATCCTGAAGGCAAGCAAGATCATCGGAAAAAAAACAAACTGAAAGCAAAGAGAGCACAACTACTGTACCTTTACTTTGGGGAGGGTTCTGACTTCTGTCTCGGAGAACATTAATCTGGTAGACAGCTCCATAAGGCTCAAAAAGTTCTTTTAACTCTTTTTCCGACCATGAACGGGGAATCTGTCCAACAAACATCTTAATGGCATCTGGGTCTGGTTGGTCTGAATGATCCAAAGCTCCATTCATCTTGTTAGCTGTGCCGTTACTAGAAAGTGGAAAAGGAGATTAAAAAGAGAAGGCAAATTAGGAGACGACGCAGTTTTCATGTGCACTAGATGCAGAAGATGATGTCAATTGGCACAAAGCAGGAAAAAAAGTCAGTATTTAATTAATAGCATAAGTATTATGAACAAAAACCAATGTGATTACATTTTTCATTGAGTCTGGTTTTCTCTGCAGGCTGCTGCTTAATGTCATTATATAAGAAGAGAGCGGCACAACACAAACCGGGACTTTTGCATTTTAAAGCAAAGGATGGTTGCAAGTAAGTGCAGATTTCTCTCCATGGCCGTTGTAAACAGAACTGCAGTGAATTCTCACTAAACTGGCTACTGGCAGAAATAAGGCAGTGCATGCGTGTGTGTGTGTGTTTTGTAATAAAGTCACATGAAAGGAATATGAAACATTTGGCAATCTGTCAGATGACTGATGCAAGATGCCAGCGATGAATTTGCAGATTGTGTGAAGCATCCATGTGTGCATCAAATTAGTATGATATTGCCTAGAATGGAAAACACTCCAGCTATGTGGCTGGTTGCTGCCGATTAGTTGCCTATGCTCTTTAAAAAGGAAAAGCAGTCTGGAGAGCTCCAGTTTAAAGCACATTGTTTATTGCATCCTGGCATAAAAAAAAAAGCACGATTCCAAAAGAGAAGGCAGTGGTAAAATTGCCTACTTTGTTGTGAAAATTAAAATGCTGCTTCAAAAAGTTTTTCTCCCTGCAAAAAGACATGAAATTTTTGAAATTTTTCACACCCTATAAATTGTTACCCTATCTGATCTCCAGATGTACATTGAAGTTCAAAACAACCACACACTTTCACAGGGGAAAAGAACTTAGTAACAAAAAATAACCTGCTCTGTGAGACAAATGACATATTATGGTTTAGGAAGAGTTGTACTCTTATAAGGAAAACAAATCATTTTAAATACTAAACAAAAGTAAAAATACAAAAAACCCCTCGTGCCATTATTGATAATTAAGGACAATAATTTCAACTAATT
>VYZW01039440.1:2589-14094 GCA_013401315.1 Balaeniceps rex | reverse complement strand
CTTAAAACATACCCCGCTTGGGAGACTGCTATGTCTGTAAAATATTTTGTTTGCATGTTATCATTCTTTTAATCCCAAAAAATAAATGAGTGAAATTAATTTTCTACTGGTACACAGAGAGTCCATGATGCTTGTTCAAATTCTTTTTAATGAAAATGGTAGTACAGAGTGTATCTGACTTAATGAGAGTCCCTCAGGAGTGTATCTCTCTAACAGACTATATAGCAACTTGCATTGTGCTAGAGCTTGAGGGTAAGAATAATTTTACATTAAGTTTTTATGAGTCTGCATATTTGCATTTTATACTCTCAGATATGTGTCCATTCTTATGGAAAAGACAGGTTCCTCCTTTGGAGAAGTTCTGTTTGTCTGCTTCACAATTTTTGCATGGCAGTAGGTGTCGTTGTCTCAGGAGATCTCCTCTGCCTTGTTTGATTTCTTGCTTGGTACCTTAAAAATAACCCCTGTGTGTGCAGACCCTGTGTTTTAGAGTGGTCTTATGTTCTAGAATGTCAGCCTTTTATAGCAGTAGATACACGTGGGATAGCATTGGCTTTCAACAACTGTAGATGTCTCCTCTTTTGGCAATAAGACGTTGAATCAGAAAGATGAGAATCTCTGTTTTTTTCTGTAATACTTTCCTATCTTTTGTCTGATTGCTGAAGAAGGCCTTTAAGGCAATTGTAACTGCTATGATTATTGAAATATGTTAACATATAGAGGTTGCACACACTTAAACGGGACATACAGAAAGCAACTCCTAAAGAAATTTCAATTATTGTAAGGATAATAACTTACCTGTATTGTTTATTTTCTGTCTGTTTATGCTAAATGTTTAATTTAGATGGTACTATGTATGTTAATCATTGAAAGGATTTACAACCACTTTTGTATTGCTTTTTTACCATTGAAAAACCCCAATTGTTTTCTAGCTGATTGAATGGTCTAAATGTAAAGGAGAGCAAGAACTAATACATAAATGTGAGAAACTGATGGTGGAGTTAGACAAGCTGACACGTTCTGTGAAAGAGTTCGAAGAATACTCAGAACTGGATTGCATGCAACAGGTCTGATTAACGTTTAGTATAAAATGGGTAGAAATGTTTTGTGTGTTTAATACACAGGGATCATGGAAGAAACTTAGAATTCTAAGTAATCAGTTATTTTAACAAATGTGAACTGAAACATTTATTATCCTCTTGCCACAATGAACAAACTCTCAAAATGACCCCTGCCATCCCCCTTTTTGTATTGCATTGGCAATAACATTTGACTTAAAGGAAAGTTTACTGTAAAGTTGTGCTTAAATTAACTGAAAGGTAATCCCAGCAAGGACTGAGATATTACAGACGGATAAAGTGAACGATTTTTTTTACTCTGGTTTATATTGAGGATGGAATTCTGGCCCCAGTGACATTATTTGCAAATAACTTCAGTGGGATCAGAATTTCCTTCCCTGTTTCTGATATATTGAGGAACTGAAGGAAAAAACAGCAGGTTAGAAAGAGTGACTGGTAACAATTTGATTTTTTTTTTTTTCTATGAACCTCAAAACTTCATTTTTTTGCTAATGAAGAGCAGACCACTGGCTCCAAAACTTTGCAAATTTCTATAAGTATTTTATGATCACCAGAGTATGTGTTATGCTTTAATTGGAGGGTATCCCAATTGCACTTAGTAATTTTGTTTTTTAAAAACAAAACACTTCAAAGCACAAACAGAAATCCTAAGCTAATAAATCCCAGTTGCCCTTATGATATGTCAGGTACATAAAAACATGTATGCCTGCCTCCTGAAACAGTGAATTTTAAAGCTCAAACATTTTGAAAATGGTTTTATACTCTTAAATTCAGTAACGATATAACCAGCTTTATTTTTCTTCATGTTAATCTGAATTCTTCACAGCCCTATCTACTCAAGGATAAGAAGACAAGTTTTTAACATGTTTTCTAAAATTTTAACAAATATGAAGGCTTATTATATTTTGATATCTTATTTTGATAGCTTTTCAGAGCATAACTTAGTCATCTCTCAAGACATACTATTATTTGATTTCAGTATGTGGCTGACCTGAGGGCATTACAGAAACGCATACAGGAGGCTGATGAAACAGTAGCTCTTATTAATAAAGAAGAGACTCTGCTCGAATGGACACTGAGTGACTTCCCACTCCTCGACAACTTAAAAGTTGAGATTGAACCATATCAGAAACTCTTTCATCTTATACTGAAATGGCAACGAACAGAAAAAAGGTAATTCAACTCTTGAAGTTAAATGAGGGAGAGCGGGAAAAATTCTTATGCTGTTTTTGTTCATATCAGATGTAGAATATGGATTTGTTTTCCTATAAACATTTATTTGTTATTAGCAATCCAAGTATAATAGTAATATAACTTAGATATCAGGGTTGTTATTTTTGATTCAGCTAGACAAAATGTCAGTTTTTTTGTTTTGTTTTAATGTAATGCAAAGGAGTATATCACATACTGGGTTCTAACTGTATTGGTCATGCTGGTGAAGCCTATAATAAGACAAACTCTGTGAAAGAAATGTATTAGGAAGAAAAAATTTGGTTAGTTATGAGCCATTTTATATACCAGAAAAGGAAGAACTTCAGTTAGAAAGCTCACAGTCCGTATGTAATGAAAACCATTTTTAACCTAACGGCTGTCCAAAATGCCATGTAGATGTGCTCAAATGATTACATTGCGATCTGGTGGCTAGATCCTATCACAAAAACTGTGGTATGTCTGAGTCTAAATTAAGTGAGATTGTTTACCAGTTCCTGCACTCTTTGGAAGCTATAACATGATATGGCTAGAAAGTATGGATTTGTTTTGAAAATACAAAGGCCTAGTATATTTTGGTGTCATATGTTGATCTCTATCCAGAGCTTAACTTAAATATTTCTCAATCCATGCAATTACTTGGTTTCAGTATGTGACTGACTTGAGAGACGTGCACAAATACACAGAAGAGTGTGATCAAGCCACCTTTAGTTGTGCATTAGAATTTTGCATAGAATGACAATAATTGGAAACAAGAGCTTTGCTCTAACTTAAATAACTATTAATCTACATCTCATTTGTGTTGCAAAACAAAGTGTTAATTATTTGTGGACTATTTGTTTGTTATTCTGTTTTCTAATTTTGCGGTTTTTCTCAGATGGATGGATGGTACCTTTTTGGAACTAAATGGGGAAAGCATGGAGGCTGAGCTTGATGAGTTTTTTAGAGAGATATACAAAGCATCAAGACTGTTCCAACAAAAGCAGAAGAAAATTCAACAGGAGTGGAAAAAGACATCACAACGCAGAACTGTAGAAGAGAAGACAGAAGAAGAAACAAAGGCAAATCCAACTCTTACAATGTGTTCTTCAGTTCTGGAGCAGATTAAAGACTTTAAGGTAAGAGAAGGTGAGGGATATTAATATTTGATGCTGAGGGACAAAGGCTAAATTCAGCACTCAGTATAGGTAGATGATGCAGTGTCAGAGACTCCTATTATTACAGAGAGAGAGAGAGTGTGCTCTGAATCACCATTTCCAGATTCTACTGTCCCATTGATCTTAATAAAATTGGATTTTGGATATCTTTGTAGTTTTAGGAATGTGAATTGTTAAAGAGTGGACATATACAGGAGAAAAGTAATTTTTGGATGCAAAGAAACATTTAAGGATGCAGTTGGGAATTTTGAAATGGAACTATATGTTATGTTAACGGAAGCCCAATTTAATATAACATAGCTGAAAAGTTGTTCCTTTTCTCTTTTCTGCTAAGGCTGTGCTTAATAGTTTTATATTTCTTCTTCGGTAATTTACTACAATTATTTGGAAATGGAATGGATAACTGAATGGATCCATCTACACTTTTCAGAAAAGATTTTCATGTCATCAACTACTGCAGCAGAATTCTAAATGCACATCAAAGATGATTAAAAAGTTAAGAAATAATGCACATCACAATATTTACCTTATAAATGCTTTTCCTCAATTAGGAGAATATTCCCACTGTGACTATCTTTTGTAACCCCGGCATGAGAACTCGTCATTGGCAGCAGATGTCAAATATAGTAGGATATGATTTAACACCAGACTCTGGAACTACCCTGAGAAAAGTTTTAAAGCAGAATCTAGCCTCTTACTTGGAAGAGTTTGAAGCTATAAGTATAGGTGCAAGCAAGGTAAGCATAGAGATTTGATAGTGACGAATATAACATCAGGTCTCTTAGTGATGGCTTTTATGGCTTACTAGATTTTTTTGCCTTTGCCTTTATGGAACAAAAGAGATTTGGTGTGACTTTGGCCCATTAGGTGATAACAGTGAGTGTGTAAACATTTGTATCTCATGTTACATCATTAGTATTTCCTGAATGTACTGCTTTCTGTGTACTAGCAAATGATATACAAAGAAAAATAATAACTAGAAGTTAATTTATGCTGTTAGAGCAAAATAACTTATTCAGCTAGATAAGCTTATATATTGAATTAGTGAGCTGGAAAAAAATAATGCAGTGACTAAAATAAACTATTTTCTTTTTAAACTGTAGGAATTTTCCTTAGAGAAAGCAATGCATGCTATGATGGATACCTGGGGTTCAATTTCCTTCAATACAAGTCTGTATCGTGAGACTGGTATTCATATTCTGTCTGCAGTGGATGAGATTCAAGCTGTTCTCGATGATCAGATTATGAAAACTCAGACAATGAGAGGATCACCTTTCATTAAACCATTTGACAAAGAAATCAGGGTACGATGAGTATCATTTACCATTTTTATTTGCAGGATAACTATAATGTAAGAGTATGCCAATTGTATTACAGCTTTATTGTTTGACTTGTTAATAAAATGCTTTCATTGATTTTTCAGCAAGATTCTTTTGAGTTCATATAAGCCCTACTTACATTATTTCTGTGTTGGAATTCCCTCTTCTGTTCAGATTTAAGTGCAACCAAGAGAACATGATTATTTTTTTGCATAGTTTGCAAAATCACTATTTCCATCAGTGTCTTTAACCTTGCTGCTTAATAACTGGAAATTATGTTTCTATTATTGCTAATAAGAACATCTAATGATTTAATCCTTGAGTTTTGGACTCAAATTTTGAACTATAGTGTTTTCGTCCAGGCAAGGAAACTCCTTGAGGGCTGGGAGAAGGTTTTTTAATCAGGCCTCAGAACAATGATGGCATCACTTTACACCTGCTTTTGTATTTTCAGGGCTAGAGTAGTCTTTGTGATGCTGTTGTGGTTTAACCCAGTAGGCAGCTAAACACCACACAGCCGTTCTCTCCCCAGTGGGATGGGGGAGAGAATCGGGGGAAAAAAAAGAGTAAAATTCATGGGTTTAGCTAAAGACAGTTTAATAGGGCAGCAAAGGAAGGGAAAATAATAATAATAATAATATACAAAATAAGTGATGCACAATGCAATTGCTCACCACCCGCTGACCGATACCCAGCCAGTTCCCAAGCAGTGATCGCAGCCTCCCGGCCAACTCCCCCCAGTTTATATACTGAGCATGACGTCATATGGTATGGAATACCCCTTTGGCCAGTTTGGGTCAGCTGTCCTGGCTGTGCCCCCTCCCAGCTTCTTGTGCACCTGGCAGAGCATGGGAAGCTGAAAAAGTCCTTGACTAGTGTAAGCACTACTTAGCAACAACTAAAACATAAGTGTGTTATCAACGTTATTCTCATACTAAATCCAAAACACAGCACTATGCCAGCTACTAGGAAGAAAATTAACTCTGTCCCAGCTGAAACCAGGACAGGTGCTAAGACCATGGCTATTGACAGGAGAGAAGCTGGTGAAATTGCTTTGCGCTTACCCTCCCTAGTTCTTTGTTGGTTTATGTAGGAAGTCTTCAGGTTCAAGCAGGCTCAATGAACATAGGTTGTATTTACCCTTTACAGGGAGCCTCTCCAGCCTCTTGCAGAGGTATCTGCTATTGTTCACTTTAGGTACAGGATACTGGGCTGGCTGGATCTCTCCTGTGATCTAGTGTGGCCTTTCTGGTATTCTTGTGTCCCTGCTGTAATTCAGCTGCAAAGCAAGAGCTCCTTTCTGTGGGGAGATGAAACAGAATTTGTCACTGGTAGCCTCATGGGTATTACTTAACCATTAAGTTGTTAAAAGATCATAGCACTAAAGTGATAACTGCATTTTGGAAAATTCATTTCCAGGTAGGTTAAACTTTCTGAACTACTTTGGCCATTTGTTTATGTGGAAGAACCTAAATACTCCTAAATATTTTTCTGTTATTTTGTTTACTGCTAGACATTTTTATTTTCTCCTTGGGAACTAGAGTACCACATTGACTACCTTTCCTGTATTTATTCTCTTTAATGTTATTTGTTTAGAAATATTAAGGTAACATTCTTTAAATATTTATTAAGGAATGGGAAAATCGCTTAATTCAAATTCAGGAGATTATTGATGAATGGCTGAAAGTGCAAGCACAGTGGCTTTATTTGGAACCCATTTTTTCTTCTGAGGATATTATGCAACAGATGCCAGAAGAGGGGCGTCTCTTTCAGACTGTGGATAGATACTGGGGGGATATTATGAAGTATTGTGCCAAAGACCCAAAGGTAAGGAAAATATACAGTACTAAAAGGAAACAGTAGCTTCTCTCAGGTTTTTTTGTCAATGCTTTTGTTTTCAGAATATATACAATGAACTACAATATCAGTTGCCTAGGCTTTCTAGGAACAAAGCCATGTTGTACATTATTTGAATAACTTCTACTGTTTGAAGTATCTTATTTATAACTTACAGTTTGTATGTGTTTGTTGTTACAGGTTCTTGTTGCTACTTCCTTCACAGGGTTATTGGAGAAGCTTCAGAACTGTAATGAGCTTCTTGACAAAATCATGAAAGGGCTTAATGCTTATCTTGAGAAAAAACGTCTCTTCTTTCCCCGGTATGATGAGTTTTGGCTATTTAAAAACCAAAGATTCTGAATGTTTATTTCGTTGTGAATGAAGTCAGCCTTTAAAGTAGCTTGATAATACAGTTGGCTTTTTTCTATTTTTTCTAAATTTTTTTAGCTTCTTTTTCTTGTCTAATGATGAAATGCTGGAGATCCTTTCGGAGACTAAGGATCCTCTCAGAGTTCAGCCTCACTTGAAGAAGTGTTTTGAAGGCATTGCTAAGCTACATTTCCTTCCCAATTTGGATATTAAAGCAATGTATAGTTCTGAAGGCGAGCGTGTAGAACTGATTTCAACCATTTCTACTTCTGAAGCTCGAGGTGCAGTGGAGAAGTGGTTAATTCAAGTAGAAGATATTATGCTGAAGAGTATACATGATGTTATTGCCAGATCAAGAATGGTACGGGGTTTGTAATAATTTAATAACTGTGGCACAAATAGATCTTCCTTTATTTTAAGGCTGTCTCTTGGCTTCCTAAAACTCTTCCTGAACACAAGAGTTGATGAAGTTATGGGGCCAGGGCCAAGTTAACAGGACTTGTATTTATACGCTGGTGAGATAAGTAAGAGTTTAGTTTGAATAAGAATCAAGTTGTCTTCCTGTAACGCTGGATATAAATTCTTTTAAAAGCTTGGAAGCAATACTGTGTTTATAGGATATATCACCTGATGTAAATAAATTATTCAGGTTTTTTTATCTAATTACAAGTTAGAAATACAACACTTGTAATGTGTTTGCTCCCTCCTAAAAGAAAATCATTAGCCAGAAAATGTTTCTTTATATGAAGTTAGCAAGCTGTGAATATTTACATAATATGGAAAGATAATTGCAAGAATCTTTGAAATTATTTGATAACAAATTGCAAATCTAAGGGGAAAAAAGCATTTAAAAGTTTGTTTGGACTTTGAAAATAGGAAAATAATATTTTTTAGCAAATAATATTAATGGCATCCCATTATATGCCTCTGTATTACATTATGATATATATGCACTGACACTGTATTTGTATACTGCATTTAACTCTTTCAGGCGTATCTAGAGACTGAGAGAAAAAGATGGGTTCTGGAGTGGCCTGGACAAGTAGTATTGTGTGTGTCTCAAATGTTCTGGACAAGTGAGGTACATGAAGTTCTTTGCAGTGGACCAGAGGTACTTTGTAATGCGTAATTTTTTTTGTAAATCTTTATTAATTTTTCATTTCAGCTTATGTATTTTGCTTAATCAAATATTTTTCTACAATCAAAATAAAATTTGAAAAAGGATCAGCATATGAGTTTGATATACATGAATTTGTGTACAGTGATTTATACCTTTGATTCAGGTACTTGAATATTCTTGTTTGGAGCAAGCATCGATTAAAATGTAGCTTTGCAACATAAATGCATAACTGTGAATGAGAGAGAAGTTGATGCAAAAACATGACAATGTAAAAGAATGGCTTGATAAGCAATCTCCATTAAGATATTTAGTCAACACGAAGAAGTCTGGAACACTTGAAATTGTCATATAATCAGTTTCATAATTACCGTTTTTCTCCTAGGGTTTAAAGGATTATTATGATACACTTCAGCTTCAACTTAATGATATTGTAGAGCTGGTAAGAGGAAAGCTGTCAAAGCAAGCAAGGACTACACTGGGTGCCTTGGTTACTATTGATGTTCATGCTAGAGACGTCCTCATGGAAATGATTGAAAGCGGTAATTATCTTTGAAAACATTTTTCTTCACGTGCGTCTTAATACATAGTTAATTAAAAATAGTTAACCAATCTAATTTTGCTGCCTAAAACACAACAGTATTAAGATATGTATGTGAGTATTTGGGTGTGAGCATCAACATGAATAATTTCAAAGCTGTTTTAAATTTAAGCCTAACAGAACATCCAGTTATCTAAAACATCTTTTATGATTGCTTTCAATTCTGTGTTTATCAGGTGTGCAGAGTGAAACAGACTTTCAGTGGCTTGCACAACTACGATATTATTGGGAATTTGAGAACGTTCGTGTCTCCATCATTAATTGCAATGTAAAATATGCCTATGAGTACCTTGGAAACTCACCACGCCTTGTCATTACTCCTCTTACAGACAGGTGTTACCGCACCCTGGTATGATCTTCCACCAGTGCTACTAAATACTGTATTTACTGTAGTATAGTATTTCTTACATTGTTCATTACAGGCATACTTTTAGGGCTTGCAGTTGCTGTCAGACTGGTATTTCTGTTAAAATGTGGTTTTCAAAGATTACAATTTCTATAGACTATTGAACATGAGACTGACTTACAACAACAAATCTGGACATGCCACCAACATGACTGAAACGTTAGTGGATTGTTCTGTTGTGGATGTGTTTTTTGAAATACAAACAGAAAAAACGCCCAATATTTTTATTGCTGTCCAGATTACGAGAACACAAAATCCTTTTCTGATGTTCTGTGGTTGCTATATAAAATGGTGAAGGATTCACTTGTGATCATATTCTTCCTAACACTAGTACAACAGCTTGGCAACTTTTTAGTATCCCTGCTGTTGTTAGAGGTGTTTATTATTGTACTGGTCTATCCTCAACTAACCTGACAACTGAAAGTTGTCAGAGTCATCTCAGATATGGCTTTTCTGACTATCATTTACTGCAGTTTATTTGGCTGGAGTATGGTTTCAAGTTTTACTAGGCACCCATTCTCCTCCTGTTGTAAGCTAGTAATTTTCATGCTGTGGAGACCTAATCACGAACTCCGTAGGGTTTAAGAAAGAAAAGGTCTGAAAAGACCTGACTGGTGCATCTGAAGGTATATTTTTGCCCTCTTTGTGGTTTCAATTTTTGTGGTATGGTTTTAGCTGATGCTTGGTACCTATTTGCCAAACATCAAGGTACATTGGCGTGAGAGGATGATGCAGCTCGTAGTCTGTTTCTTTTTTAAGCTCACAGACCTTGAATCTTGGAGCAAAGCAGCTGGAATCCTGGTACCCTGGCAAATGAAGATCTCGTCCTTTGCCCACAAAGGTCTTAATACAGTATTCCCAGTGCTTGCCAATATAGATGTGGCCCTGTAACTGTGGATTGGAAGCCAAATACATCTGGGCTTTTGTTTAGAGTCTGCAACTTTATTTTTTTCTGTCAGATTTTCCTCCTACTTCAATGGAATATAGGCGAGAATATGGAATGGTCAACAGAATACACATGCAACAAAGGGGGACAGAGTGGGAAACAAAAAGGAAAGAGGGAAAGAAAGTATATTAAAGGAGAAACAGAGGTAGAAAAGAGCAGCAACCAAGTAATTGCATCAAATTTAATTTGAAAGATGTATCTAAGCAAGAACTGAAAGATTGGGTCCAATAAAGTTTGAGTAACTAATCATGGTCATGATGATAATAAAACTAAACTCTCTGTTAGGGTCAAAATTCAATTCTCTTGTATATAGTTCCAAGCTGTAAGTAAATTTCAGATTATTTTTTAATTAGTATAACCATACTTTTTATGTTAGTTTTGTACAGTCACTGTATCTATCTAGTGCAATTTAATTTAATGTTTTAATTCAGAATAATTTCATATGAATGAAGTACTAATAGTTTCCATAAACTATTTCTGTTTCTTAGATTGGAGCCTTTTACTTAAACCTTGGTGGTGCCCCAGAGGGTCCAGCAGGGACAGGTAAAACAGAGACCACCAAAGATTTGGCTAAAGCTCTTGCTGTTCAGTGTGTTGTCTTCAACTGCTCTGATGGCCTCGATTACCTGGCAATGGGAAAGGTAAATACAAAATAAATATTACACTTTGTATTTTATTTTTTAGGATGAAAATGGTAGGGTGCCTCCTTTGCAGAGACACTTAAATAAATGTGTCACCTGTGGTCTGCTGCCCTTGGACACTATATACTGGTCTCTACATACGTTTAATTTTCTGTGCTTTACAAAATCCTATTAAGTCACTAATTAAAACATGTAAAGAAACAAGAGTTCACAGGATCAGGATCTTCTGATTTAGCTTTCTTTAGAACAAAGAAAAGACTTTGTTCTTCAGTACATCACTGATCTTTACTCTAAACAGGCTTAGATATTATTATCATAATTGTATCTTTCATGTAATTAAACTTCCAACATGATACTCTTAGTTTCTTTTGAATCTTCTAAGATTCTGTTAGCGATATTATTGCTATCTTTCTTCATTTGCAGTTTTTCAAAGGTTTAGCTTCATCAGGTGCATGGGCGTGTTTTGATGAATTCAATCGCATTGAACTGGAAGTACTGTCTGTTGTGGCACAGCAGATCCTTTGCATCCAGAGAGCCATACAGATAAAGCTAGAAACATTTATTTTTGAAGGAACTGAACTGAAGCTTAACCCCAACTGTTTCGTTGCTATTACTATGAATCCAGGTTACGCAGGACGTTCTGAACTTCCAGATAATCTGAAGGTAAAATAATAAAATACATGCTTCTGCTTGAGAATTAATTTTCAAAAAAGTTGAGGGACGTGTGTGTTGCTAAATCAGACTGTACCACCTGGAATATAAACATATATTTGTTATGCTATTTAGACATACTAAGCCTCTTTTTTTTTTTTTCTCCCCCCC
>VYZW01039434.1:0-28303 GCA_013401315.1 Balaeniceps rex | reverse complement strand
CCCCCTGCATGCACCAGACCCCCCCTGCATGCACCAGACCCACATCACACGCACCAGACCCTCCCTGCATGCACCAGACCCACATCTGCTCATACAGCATCCGAACGTGTCTCCCGGCACCATGGGGCGTTGCAGGAGCTGGAGCTTCTGTGCAATTGAGATTTTATTATTTAATGGCTTAATGCTCCATCTCCGAAGGGATGCAGAAAACGCACGAGCTGATTGATGAGCCGGGTGCTCTTTTTTCTCTCCTCCCAGCAAGGTCAGTGCTGTCTGGTTGTCGCACAGAAACCGCTGCTGTGCATTTGTTGTGCTTATAAAATACCGGCGTTCCCCCGCTCCCGAGGCAATGGGTGCGTTTTGCCGTGACCTTGTGCAAGAAGGGACGAATCCTGATTTCCAGGGCTGCAGCGGTCCCTGGCCGGGGGTCAGGAGGGGGCAATGCCTGTGCTCGCACCTCAGCAGCCTTGCGGCGGGCTGAGATTTGGCGTGCTGTTAAAGTAGGCCGTGCCAGCGGCGTGGAGGCCCAGGGCTAATCCTCGGTGACCGGCGTCTTTCCCAGCCCTCGCTCAAGGTGGGTGGTGGTTAGGGGAGACCTGCGTCCGCCGCGCCGAGACCGCCT
Organism: Balaeniceps rex; assembly: GCA_013401315.1. Taxonomy (NCBI): domain Eukaryota; kingdom Metazoa; phylum Chordata; class Aves; order Pelecaniformes; family Balaenicipitidae; genus Balaeniceps; species Balaeniceps rex. The sequence continues at coordinate 27,681 of VYZW01039434.1, read as the reverse complement.
GGGGGTGCGGAGGGGAGCAGTAGCAGTTGTGCTGGAAGCTGGATTTGTCTTCCATGTTTTTGCCTCCGTATCCCAAAGGACTGGGCTCTTCCTTCTGCTTGCCGGTCCTCAGCTCGGCTCCCCGGCAGAGCACCCGCGCAGGATGGGCTGTGCGGTGCGATCTCACGTGCAGCCCCGACCTGCCGACCTTCCCAGCCTGGCAGGGTCTGCCTCCCGGCCAGCCTGCTCCTGCTCTCATGGCAACTGCTGCTGCCTCAGCGTTTGTCATGGAGCTCTTTCCCCTTTGCTGCCCGAGGCCCCAGCCAAGGACCAGCCCGTTCCCTCTGGTCAGGCACCTTATTTTTAGCTCATGAGGGCCGGAATTGCCACCTCCCCGCTTGGCGCTGCAGCCAGGTCAGCTGGAAAAGTGATGAGCTGCACAACCCGGCCTTTTCGAATGGTCTCTATTTGCCTGTAATCTCGGGGTGTCCATTCAGCATTTTCTAACAAACGAGAATGAAAGGAGACGCTCCTGTGTTTCGTTACGTGATACAACAGCTCTTAGCGAAATTGATTTTTCTAGCGGTGTTGCATAAACACCCTGTGCGTTTTGTCCCTGCTCTTGCCCCGAGCGCTGTGCTCTGGCGTGAACCGGAGCATCTCCCTCTGCCCGGGACCCGGGTGAAGCGCTGCCTGCTTTGGGCTGAGCCCGTCTCTGCTGGAGCAGGGAGCCGAGCTTCCCAGCCCCTGAGCTATCGCCGCTCCCTTGGAAACTCCCGAGCAGGAGCAAGGCAGCTCCCTGCCTCCCAAAAAATCCCCCGTGGCAGAAAGAGGAGCACAGACATGGTCACCGCCGCGCACCAGGCAGCCGGTGTTTGCCTCCGGCAGCTCGGACGGTGCCCGCGGCGCTGACCCCCTCCTTCGCCGGACTTCTGCCAGCCTCGGCAGCAGCCCCGGCTGCCGGATCCTGCTCCTCCCCACCACCATCCAAGTGCATCCCAGTCCCTTTTCAAACACAAACTGCTCCTGGCGTTGCCACTGTTTCGGGGACGCGGCGCTCCGTCCCAAATCAGGTTGCTGGTTGTTTGCCATCTTCAGCGCTTTGCTTATTTTTAGTGTGAAGGAAGTGCAGAGCCCGTGTCGGAAAGGCAGGGAGGTCTCCTCGGGAGCCCTTTTTGTTCCCCGGAAGGACGAAGCTGTGATTTCCCTCCCCCTGTTGCTCTCTGCTTTTAATCTTGTCAGCACTGGAAGGCTGAAAACCTCCCGGCTGCCCCCCACGCGGTGGGGAGGGACCCGCAGGGAAGGAACCGTTCTTCTCCCGAGGTTTCTGCAGCATCGGTAAAGCTGCTCTTAGACGCTTGGGCTTGGTGCCACCATTGCAAAATGCTCCTAACGCAGGATGCGTCGAGGAAAACCAGGCAATCCGGCAGCGGGCAGGGTGATGGGAACCCCGACAAAAGAAGCAGCGAGCGAGAAATCCGGGGAAACGCAGCGGCTGCTGGGCCCGGGCGGCTGCGTGCCGAGGGCTGGGGCTGGGGCTGCCAAACGAGCCCGCCTGCTCTTGTGCCTTCTCCGCGTGTTCCCCGCGGGGACGGGACGAGCTGGTGGGGCAGCTCGGGCCAGCGCAGCAGCCGGTTCCCTCTGAACCCCGCAGAAGTCGAGCAAAGTGAGGCGCCTCGGAAGATCACGGGAGCGAACTTGAGAGCCTGCGGTTGTGAAACCCCCGGAGGAACGAGCTGAGGAATCATCGGAGGCTTCACCGAGCTGATGGCCAGGGCCTCTCCAGGGGTGCCAGGGCCCCGTTTCCCATGCAGGAAGCTTCTAGGAGGAGCGGTACCTGCCCAGCCCCGTCTGTCCATCGCCGGCACGGCCGGGGGACGCAGCGTGGAGTGGGGAAACGCTGGCACTCGAGCCAAAGAGGCATCTCTGCGGGGCAGCAGTCGCAAAATGACGGCTGAGCCACAATTCTTGGGGAAACCCTCCCCTGAGGCACCGGGCTGACCTTGGGGTGCTCTGTCACCGCTCTGTCACCGCTCTGCCCCCCATCTGGCTTTGCATCGCCGTCGTGGTGTGATCTGTGGGGCGGCGGTGCCCCAGATCCCCTCTGCGGTCAGCAGGAGCTGGGGACCCACCGGGGGACGCAGCTCAGGAGCACCCGGAGCCCCGTGGTATCACCCACCCCGGGTGGTGGCAGCGTGGGGGGCTCTTGGCCCCAGGGGACGTGCCGAGGCTGGGCAACCTGTGCTGGCAGGGACGGGGCACGAGCCGTGCCTGGGGGTGCCGGACGCCGTTACTGGTGCAGGGAGCAGCTGCCTGGTGCTGAGCGCTGCCTGGTGCTGAGCGCTGCTGACCACAGCAGGCACGGAAGGTGCTCAGAGAGCAGTTAGGGCACAGCGTGCTGGTGAGGGGGGGTCTCCAGTCCTGGGGGCGAGAGGCGCTTGTGCCCGGCTGTGCTCCGTCCCGCCCTGCGTGGGGCACCGGCTCTTCCTGCGGTAGCCCCGGCTCTTTCCTTCTCGGGCACCGTTGCTTTTATTTAGCGTGAATTCCCCTGGCGAATTCTTGCACAGAATGAGCGCTATTTTGTGCTGTTGTTTTTAAGAGCTGCCTTCCTGTCCCACTACGGACCTGGAGATCCGCAGGGAGTTTTGCTGTCGGTGGCTCCAGGAGAGAGCATTAGACCTTGCGGTGGGCAGCGTCCATCCTGCCCGTCCCCCGAGCTGCGCTTTGGGGTGCTTTGCAAGATGCTGCAACACATGGGGGTGGTTTGCAGCATCATCTCTGCATCTGCTGTAAGCTGGACCGTCAGACCCTGGCCCGTGCCAGCATCCCCGGGGAGCGAGAGCGGCCGCAGAGGTGCTGCGCTGAGCAGGGTCCCGCTGGTCCCCCCAGCACGGGGACGAGCCGGCACTCCCCGAATCGCCCTACCCTCGCCTCCGGCACCCGTGCACTCGCGCTGGCCGTGGCTGTAGCATCTCTGTATAAGTGCGAGCCCGGGCTGTGCTTCGGAGCCGGGACCGTGTGCCTCGGTGGGGTAGCGGTGCGGGGATGGGCTCTTTGGCTGTGGGGATCGGCATTTGCAGTTTGTGTCGCGGGGCTCAGCGCCTGCTTCTGATGCCGGGTTATTGCCGCTCAGGGTCCCTCTGGAGCCTGCGCTGCGGACACATCCCCTCTCCTGGGGCACAAGCTGTTTGTGTCACCTCAGTGAGGATCAGCCCACAAGGAAGGGATTCTCCCGCGTTTCTTCTCTGTCCTGCAAGGCGTTCCCCATGTTCCTCGTTCTACAAAGGTGAAAATAAGGTGGAGGAAAGCCCTTCCCCGCACCGTCCCTCCGCTGGCATGTGAGACCCGGCTTGGTCTCATCCACCCTTTGCACGACCTGGGGTTTGCAGAGCGGGAGCGGCTGGCAGCGGCACGTCGTCCTCCAGGCCCATGGGTTCCCTCTCCTGCTGTCAAGGCTCCTGGTGTTTGGTTTTGGGGTTTTGTCCCCGCGCGAGGCCGGCCGTGGGCAGCTCTGCCGGCCCTGTCCCCGTCCCCGATGCTTCCGACATGGAGCGATGAGCCCGCCCTCTGCCCTGGCTTGGGCTGCTTTTTTTTATGGGATTTCTTCTTTTCTGCTTGCCCTTTGCTCTGACTCCTGCCCCGAGCCCCGTCTATTAGGTGGTTTTAAGATTCTAGTGGCCTGCTCTCGGTTACTCCGCTGTGTTTCCCGGCCCTCGCAGCTGCCATCATCTTCCTCGCTGGGGAGCGTGCAGCGTGCTCGGGGAGGTGGTTACTCATCTTTGAAGGCTTTTCCTTTCCTCTCTGTGTGTTTTTCCTAACGCCTGATCACTGAGCGGCCGCGGCAGCGAGCTGGAGCTACCCGAAGTGCCGGGCGTTGCAGGGAGGTGGGGGCCGGGCTGGCGCGGGTCCCACGGGAGGGCAGGGGCAGCCCCTCTGCGGGAGCAGATCCCTCTGCAAGTCACTGGAAGAGCAGAGGTCTTCGCCGCTGCTCCCTTTCTTGCATTTTCAACCTGATAAGGTAATCTCGGATTTCCTCTTGCTGGGTGGCGAGGCTCCCTTCGCCCTACGGCTGCTCGCCCTGGGCCACGCAACGGCGGTCGTTCTGAGTCCAAATAATCTCATTCTCTCTGCCGCTGGGCGCAGAGGAGCCACGTGCCATGCGGGGAGGTGCCTTTTCAGCTTTGGTGCTAAGTCTGCCCAACCTGCCTGTCCTTGGCAGCCCGTGGGCACGGGGAGGCTTTTGGGGAGACTGAGGTGATTCTTTGGGAATAAAGGCAGTGACGATTTATTACCAGTGATTAAATTCAAGCCTGCTTGTTCAAGCCGCCCTGGGGCAGCCTGGCGAGGCGGAGCCGGGACCCGGCCGGGAGGGGATGTGCAGCCCATCGTGTTCGTGAGACAGGGACCCCGGCAGGGCGCAGGATGGTGCTCCCCGCTCCACGGGATCTCGGTGCCCGCTGGCAGGCCTCGGCCGGGCTCCCTGCGGCAGCACCACGGAGCTGCTCTGGGTTTCTCACCCCCTAAACCTGCCGGCGCCGCGAGAGGCATCGAGCCTCGGCGTGGGCACCAGGCGAGTCTGCAGCAGTGGGAGGAGGAGGAGGAGGAGGAACTGAGCTCGCCAGGCGCGAGGCCGAATCCAGGCTTCCGCACAGAGCGGATGCTGGGGCAGGCACCTGGGGTGCAGCGTGGGGTGCTCGCAGGAGCCCCTGGCACGGTACCAGCCCGTGTGGCAGACACAGACATGCCATCTGCGGTGCTGGCACTTGCCTGGTGCTACGTTAACCCCGCAGTGCTGCTGGGGAGAGCAGGGGGACCCCCGAGCAGAGCGGCTTTGCCTGCGGGTAGGGAAGAGCAGGAGGCAGCGGCGATGCCGGGTACCACTGGGCTGCTGCTGGCCGGGGCTCGGGGCTGCGAGAGGGCGAGGAGTTAATCCCCGTGGCTGCAAATCTCCCTAAAGCCCTGCCTGAGAGCTGCTCGGGAGCACCCTGCGCCATCAAAAGCGGGGAACGGGGTGGCCCTGCCGCCCAGCTCTGCGGGGCCCCGCAGCCGGAGCCTGGGCTGTGCCGCAGCCCCGCATGGCGCTGCCGGAGGATGCTCCCACCGGCTCCGGGGCCGCGCTCGGCTCTCGCGCTGGATGCTGATTCACGCTGCTGCATTAGCAAAGCCCGCAGCCGCCGCGTACGTTGTCGACTCAGGAGCAGTCACCCGGCAGGGCAGAGCGCTGCCTCCCTTTGCCCAGGTCCTTCCCTGGCAAATCCATCCCAGAGGGGAGCAGCAGGACCCCCAGATCCCGGTCGCTGTGTCCTAGGGATGCTGGCACCCCCCCGGCGTGGGGCACCGTGCCTGCCGGCGCTGGGGGCTCACCGCGGCGGCACATCGCCGGCTCCTCTGCTCCAGCTCCCCGGGCTCTGCGGTGCCCTGGTTTGGGGAGCAGAGAGCGGCGCATCCTGGCCAGAGGAGAGGCCTGGACTGGCCGCTGTGGGCTTCCAGCGTTTGGCAGGAGGTAGCCTGCAAAAACCAGCCCTGGGGTGGCAAATGCAAACGGCTGCGTAGGGGGGAGCTGGCCGGGCTCCCTCCTCCTCCACTGCCTCCACCTCTTGTCCTGCTCCTCACGCTCCCCAGGACCGGGGCCGAGCCGCACTTGGCGTTTCCAGTCGCCCGTCGATTATCAGCTGGCCAGGCCCACTGCTCGCGTCGCTCTGGGCTGGAGCTGCCAAAATCTGGGGCAAATCTGGGCATCGTGAATGGGCTTGGGGATGGGGGGGGCCCTCCCGGTGCCCCCGGTCTGGCCGTCCCCAGCAGCCCGTGAGCGCCGTGGGGCATCACAGCGGCGCCGTGGGATGCTCGGCGGGATGGCCGTGCTGAGTGGATGCTTTCCGTAGCTCCCCTCCGCTGCGGCAGCGCACATCCCTGCGCCTGCCCGAGGTGCCGCCTCCTCCAGCCTCTGGATCTGGCCTGTTTATTTACAGGAAAATGGGCTCCGTGTTTCCTGAGGGATTAGCTGCTGCTGCCGCATCAGGCAGGGATCTGAGCTTCCTTACCTGATTCCACTGGTGAACACGTGATTCTGATTTAATTAAGGAAAAGCGGGGGCTCAGCCCGCTGCGGGGACAGCCGCCCGCCCGGGCAGAACGCCAGCGAGGTCCGGGGCTGGGTGTCAGAGCCCTCGTCCCATCTCTGCCCTGAGTAATGCCACCACTGCGGGCACCCTGCGTCCCTGCGGCAGAGCTCCCGTCCCCGGCAGGGATGGGGACCTGGGGTCAGGGGAAAGCTGGTCCCGTGCCTGGAGACTGGTGGGAAGAGGCCTGAGACGAGGGGATGGAGCGAAGCGTGTTGTAGGAAACTGCCCGCTGGGAGGGAAGGTGAGCGGCACAAGCGTGGGCCTTTGCCGTATAAATGGAGAAAGCCCTCATGCCGTGCCCGCAGCATGCGCTGCCGGCGCAGGGCCCTGGGCACGCAGCATCCCAGCGTTCCTGGGCCGTGGTGGGCAAGCAGGGAGCGGACCCAGATGTGCAGGGGATGCAGTGCACATCTGTCCCCAGGCAGGTGGCCCCAGGGTCTAAACTGATGCCCTGGTGCCGGGGCTCACCCCTGCGCCGGCGCTTTGCGTGGCTCCCGTCTCGCCGGGGCCGTTTCCCTGCCTTCACCTCCTCTCTCTGTTGCCTTTAACCCGCAGTTCCCCCGCACCCAGGACCCGCGGCACCGTGGCAATGTCTCTGCCGGGGAGCAGACGCTCGTCCACCGGATCACGAAGGTGAATATGCTTCGGCCTCTGGCCCCCGGGACCCGGCACCGGTGCCTGCCCGGCACTGCTCCCGCCTGGCAGCCGGGAGGGAACGATCCCCACCCACACCACGAGCTGCCACTTCGCAGCACGAACCCCCCAGCCCGGCTTTTGGGGGATTGCATGTCACCACCCGCCGCACAGCACTTCCCCGGCCGTGCATGCAGCCCCCCGAGCGCTGCACCCCCCGTCCCTCTCTGTCCGTCTCTGCCGCAGCCGGCACCAAGCCCTCTGTCTGTCCAGGCAAAGGCAGGCGGTGGCGGAGGGCCCCGGCGCCGGGCAGCGGCACAGGGCCGCTGGGGTTGGGGCGGTGGAGCAAGGAGGTGGGATAGCCCTTGAAAAGCCTCTCCTTGAGCTGCACTGATAAAGAGCAAGAGGGGAAAAAGAGAAAAAAAAGGATTTATTCCCCTCCAAATGTCTCCGTGACCTGGGCTGCCGTTATTTAGGAACTGGCTGCCACCGGCAGCGTGGGCAGAGAGAAGAGGCAGAGCTGCCCTCGTGTAGGGGCTGAGCTGGCAGCGGGGCGGCTGGAGCTCTGCCAGGGCCACGCTCCCAAGGGGCTCCTGGTCCTCGGGGTGCAGGGATGCCATGCCGGCATCCGGGGGACGCCACGCCGGGGGCGGGGGGAGGAGCGGGTGGGCAGCCCCCCCAGCCCTGCCTTTGCACCCGTCGCCGTGTCCGTACCATTTTGATCCCTGCTGTTTGTTTTGTCCTTTTGTCTTGTGTGTTCTCGGTGTGGTGGTTGGCAGTCGCGGGGTTTATGGACGGAGTGGCTTTGCCTCCTTCTTTAAGTCTTCAGCGCCCTCAGCCACTCGGCCTGAGACACAGCCTCTTCTCCCTGCCTCCAGGCGCCCCTCGCCCCCCGGGAGGGACACCTACGGCACCTCCTCGCTGAGCAGCAGCAGCAATTCTGGCTCCTGCAAGGGCAGCGACAGCAGCCCCACCCCAAGGTAACCCATCACCCGTGGCCCCAGGGCGGCTGCCGGGTGCCCCCGGGCAGGGGGGAGCAGCACCCGTGCTGCCGATGCCGGTGCCCGGCGGGGACAGGAGCGCAGGGGCCGGCGAAGCGAGGCTGTGCGTTTGGCGGCTGGGGGAGCCGGAGCCGGCGGAGCTGCTGGTGTGTCTCAGAAAGACCCCCACCATCTTCCTCCAGACCTCTCCGCCACCGTTGTCGTGTCTTCTCCCTCTCCGTCCCCCCGCCTGCCAGCCTGGCACCCCGTCCCCTTCCCTCCCGTCCTGCCGTGGCTGTGGCTTGCGCGCTGCACGCGTCCCTCCCTCCGCTCCTGCACCCCGAGGAGCGCCCTGGCTCCTTCGGGACCAAGGGCACGGTGGACAAGAGCTTCGTTTCCATCCCCCCGTGCTGCCGGGCGGAGGGCTGGCGAGAGCGGGTGGCAGCCTGGCTTCTCAGTGGGGAGCTCCCGGTGCGCTCGGGGCATAAACCCAGCCAGGCACCGACCTGCAGGACGGGCACCGGCCCCAGCCCCGTGGGCACAGCAGCCTGCGCCGGCATTTTGGGCCATCCCGGCTGGGCTCCTCCTGCCTGTCCCCCGTCACCTCCCAGCTCCCAGAGGTGGCATCAAATCCGGGAGGATACGAGGGGCCTGAGGCTAACCTGGGAACAGAGCCCACGCATGCCGCAGCAGGGAGCGGTGCCCATCCTGCTGCCGCAGGGCGTTCGCAAGGCCACGGTCCTGCCTGGCTGCTCCCAACGCCATGCTTGTGTCTCTGGCCGGAGGCTGCTGGCGCTGCTGGGCTGCCTGCCACCATGCATGGGGGTTCTGGGCTGCCCTGCTGCCATGCAGGGAGAGTTCCCACCCCGCTGCTGCGATGCACGGGGGTTTTGGTCCACCCTGCTGCAGCGCAGGAGCGTCTCGTGCTGCGCACAGCTCTCTGCGTGCCTCCCAGCCCAGACATGCAGCCCTGTCCCTGCTCAGCCCCTGCTCTCCATGCTGCCCTGGGCTTTGGGCCAAAGATCGCCTCATCCGCCCCGGTGGCGGCACGAGGAGGGGCCGGATGTGCCGCTGTCCCAGCCCGGAGCAGATGCTGGATGCCCCAGCTTGCTCTCCACGGGCAGGTCGGCTGCCAGCTCCAGACCCGCTCCAGCCTGATCCCTCCCGTTACACATCTTCCGTCTCCATCTCTGACGGGGCTGATCCCACCCTGGGTTCTCCATCTGCCTCTGCCATTCCCCGGGAAGCTCGCTCTGGGCACGCAGAGACCTTGGTGCCCGCCTGCTCCCAGCTCTGCTCAGGCACCCATTGCCCCGGCAAAGCCTGCAGCTCTGCAGAGCACTCGGCGGCCGCCGGCAGCACCGGTGGGTTTGGGAGCTGCACCCACCCTCCTGCCAGTGGCACAGCACCCTGAGACACCCACTCTGCCCCTCCTGCCCGCGGGGCTCCTTCGGGGTGTGCTACGGGGCCGCACGCCCTGCGCCCTGAGAGGAGGCATCTGCCTTGGGGTCCCTCCGCCGAGCCCATGCCAGTGCCAGCACCGGCGGGTGGGTGACGGCCGTGTCCCCGCAGGCGCTCGGCCAAGTACAACCTCTGCAGCGACAACCATGGGATAAAGCCGCCGACGCCGGAGCAGTACCTGACGCCCCTGCAGCAGAAGGAGGTGTGCATCAGGCACCTGAAAGCTCGCCTGAAGGACACGCAGGAGCGGCTGCAGGACAGGTGAGCGCAGGGGCAGCGGCCGCAGACCCCCCCAGCACGGGAGCCGCCGGGAAGGGTCCCGGCACCAGCCATCGCCACCCGCGGCGGCAGATCCTGTATGGGACTGGTCCTTCTGGGTGCTCTTAGCTCCCAGCGCCGCATCTTGTCCTCGGGCTCGTGCCCAGGCACCGGCTTCACGGCTTTGCAGCGGCGTTGCAGGCACACAGGCATCTGGCGTTGCTGCCCGTCCAACCGGGGAGCCGCGGATTCGGGGGCCGCGGCGCCCGTCCGTCCCACCTGCGGTGGCTGCGCTCTCCCCTGCGCCCCCGGTTAAGTCTCTGCCGCGCTTTTTCTGAATTTCAGCGTCAGAGTGGCTAATCCCCATCTGCTCCTCTCGGGCTTAGGCACGTCCTCGCCGGCGTGCCAGCTGCCACGCACCCGCCCGGGGCACCTGCCCGTCCCCACGCAGCCCTGGGCTCTGCGCCCCCTCCAGGAAGGGGCTGAGCACCCCTCCCGAGGGTCCCTGAGCATCGCTGCTGAGGGTTCCCGAGCCCCTGGCTCCATCCCTGGGTCCCAGCTGCGGGTGTTACTGGGTGATCTGGCTCCAGCTCAGCGCCGGGCACGTGAGGACGGGGCTGGCCCCGCAGCCCCCTCAGCGCCGCGGCGGTGCCCTCCCCGTCTCTCGCAGGGATGCTGAGATCGAGGACCTGAAGACGCAGCTGTCGCGGATGCAGGAGGACTGGATCGAGGAGGAGTGCCACCGCGTGGAGGCCCAGCTGGCGCTGAAGGAGGCCCGCAAGGAGATCAAGCAGCTGAAGCAGGTCATCGACACGGTGAAGAACAACCTGCTGGAGAAGGACAAGGGGCTCCAGAAGTATTTCGTGGACATCAACATCCAGAACAAGAAGCTGGAGACGCTGCTGCACAGCATGGAGGTGGCACAGAACGGGGCGCTGAAGGAGGAGGGGGCTGGCGAGTCGGCCGGGGGGTCCCCAGCCCGTTCCCTCACCCGCAGCTCCACCTACACCAAGCTGAGCGACCAGGGCGCCGGGGACCGCAATGTGGGGGGCTCGCAGACCATCTCGCTGGACGAGGGGGCTGACAGCGGCTTCGTGGGGGCGGAGGAGGCTCCCGGCCATACGGACCCGCTGGAGGGGGGGGACGAGCCCGGCACCCGCCTGCCCCCCAGCTCCACCTACGAGAAGCTGCTGGGGCTGCGGGGCAGCGCGGAGGCCGGGGTGCAGGCCAGCTGCATGCAGGAGCGGGCCATCCAGACGGACTTCGTGCCCTGCCAGCCCGACCTGGACACCATCCTGGAGAAGGTGATGAAGTCCCAGGCTTGCAGCTTAGGCAGCCCCACCTCGGCCTGGGTCTCCGAAATGGAAGACATGGTGCCCGGCCCCGAGCTCTCCAACCCTGCCGGGGCCACGGACCTGCTGGCGGCCGAGCCCGACGCCGCGACAGCGGGTGCCGGGGCCGAGGGGGGTGTCCCCTGCAACCCGGCGGTGCGGCAGCCCACCAGCGCCAGCCCCTCCGTGGCCATCGCCTGCGCGGTGGAGGAGGAGACGACAGAGGCGACCGGCTGCGAGGCCGCCCCGTCCAAGAGCTACTGGAGCCGTCACTTCATCGTGGATCTGCTGGCGGTGGTGGTGCCGGCGGTGCCCACGGTGGCCTGGCTGTGCCGCTCGCAGCGCCGGCAGGGCCAGCCCATCTACAACATCAGCTCGCTGCTGCGGGGCTGCTGCACCGTCGCCCTCCACTCCATCCGCAGGATGGGCTGTCGCCCCGTCGCCAGCCCTGGGGGCAGCACCCAGCCCTGACCCCCTGCCCAATGCCCCCCACCCGCCCCCACGGACCCGACCGCTGATTGTAGAGCCCCGGCGTGTCCCCGCTCTCCCGGGGGCCTTCGTCGGCTCCAGCTCATTATGCAGCCACGGGGGGTGGGAAGAGGCACGGGGGGTCCATGGGTGCGTGGGGACGTGCTGTCCCCCCCCAGCTCCTTTATCCCGGAGGAGGGACAGGACCGTTGCTGGAAGAGAGGGGCCGAGGGGCGACGCGGGACGTGGCACCAGGCGTCACGACGTGACCCCCTGCCTGATGGACGCCGCTGCGCCTCCGGCTGTGGGGGGGCTGCACCCCACCGGGTGGGCTCTCCCTTCATTGCACTCGCGTTTCGGCTGGCCTTGCCCTGCCCCACAGCCAGCCCGGCCGCGGGTGGGCGATGGCGAGGAGCCGCCGGCAGCGGGGAGAGCTGGGGGGGGGCCGCAGTGGGACCCCCCCCCGGGTGCGTTTCTTGCTCCAGGTGCCGGTTGCACCACAACAGCAAAGCCTGGCTGCGGCGGGAGGATGGCAGGAACCCGCCCAGACACGGGGACCAGCTCTGGACCGGTTTGGGAGGTGGTGGGAGCCCACAGCGCGCCTTCGCCCCGGCCTGCCAACCCGCTGCGGCATCCGTCCTCCTCCCTCCGGCGGGACGGGGCCCTGGCCAGGCCCTGCTCGGCCCCTCCATCGCTGGGAGGTGTCTGCCCGCACCGGGGTGGAACCGGGCTGTGGCTCCCGTGCCACCGAGCGAGGCCGAGTGGCCCCGGCAGGAGCCTCGGTCCCTCCCTCCCTTTGCTTTGCACTATATTCACTTTTTTTTGGGGTACAGACTGAAGCCCTGTTGTTGGGGGGCAGAGGCAGCGGCGAGCTGGGGGGGACCCTCCAGCCCTGGCTCTGGCCGCCATGGAGCGGGAGCAGGGGCTCTTGTGGTTTTGGCAGCAGTGATGCCGGTAACGCTGGCCTGTGCGGGAGCTCGAGGATGCCTGTGCTGGGCGGCAGCGAGGGAGCGCGGGCAGGGCCGTGCAGGCAGAGCCGTGCAGGCAGAGCCGAGCACCTTTGCCTGTCCCTGCCCAGCCGAATCCCCGCTTCGCTGGTGGCCTCCGGAAAAATGCCTTTTTTTTGGTTTTTTTTTTTTGAAAAGCAAAGACAGCAAGGATTGCTCAGCGGGGCTGGCGAGGCGCGAGGCTTGGGGCCGCCCGGGCACGCCGCACTCCCACCCCACGAATGTCTGTGGCTTCTTCGTGACTTGAACTAATGGTGTTTTCCCCCCCACCCTGCTCCACCGACCATGGGTGCTGCCGGCCGGGCACCCTAGGAGCCAGCGATGCTCCACGCGCCGGCGTCCCCCGGTCCCCCTGCGGGCACACGCCGCGTCCCGCATCCCCCGCGCTTCCCCGCATCCCCTGTCCAGCGGCTGGGGCGCGGGGCAGCGGCTCTGCCCGCGCTGGGGGGCGGCGGGGGCAGCCGCTGGCACAGCACCGGGTGCCGGGTGAAGAATTTGGGGAGAATCGGCGGCGAGGCGGGCGATGTAAGTGGAGCTAGGATATACACCTCTTGTGCAATGTATTTGTGGATCTGTGTACACGTCTGTTAGACTATCCAAAGCTTTGCCAAGAAATAAATGTAACGATTATATTTGAAAGACAAATCTATATAATATATTTTTTAAATACAGAACTGAAAAAGCTGTAACCCCCCCTTTTCTTGTTTCCCCTGTCCTGTACTCGCTGTCTGTGGTGAATGTAATAAACGTCGCTGGGTCTGTGTCTGCTTTGGCTGGAGCCGGCCTTTGGCATCTGCCCCGAGCGGGGCTGGCCCGAGCAGGGACACGGGGACCCCGGGATGGGGGGGGGGGACGTGGGGGACATCACAGGCTGGCGGTCCCCCCCGCGCCACCGCGCAGCCACCAGCCTCTGCAGGATGAGGGGTTTTGTGCTAAAGCTGCTGCTTTTGGGGGTGCTGCGGCGGTACCTTCCGTGGCCCCTCCAAGCTCCCAGGGGCGCGCGCAGGCTTGGCCGCGGGGGCTGCCCGCACCGGCGTCGGCCCCCCGGGACGGCAGCGATCGCATCAGAGGTCGGGGATGGAGTGGTCCATGGACGACTTCACCAGCCCCGCCGAGAGCCTGGGCACAGGGACGGGCGCTCAGCGGGGGGAGCCCGGGGAGCCCCTTGGGGAGGCCCCCTGGGGCCACAGCAGGGTGGGGGTGGGCACCGCGGCCCCGCGGTCTCACCGTTTGACCATGTGCTCGTAGATCACCGTGGGGATGATGGTCAGCGTGACCACGCTCCCAGCCCCTGCCAGCACCTCTGTGAGCTGCTTATCCTGCAGGAGAGAGCGGGTGGGTCCCGTGGGGTGCCCGGCTCTGCCCACCGTCCCGCGGCAGCTCCGTACGGCTCCCCTGGCCGGACCCTGGGCACCCTCGGGCGTGTTTTACGCCGCCGGTTGTGCACAGCCCCTACCTTCATGCCGATGACGTTCTGGCCATTCACCTCGCAGATGTTGTGGTGGGTGAGGAGGCCGTTGCGGGCGGCAGAGCTGTCCTTGGCCAGCGACACAATTTTCCCCTTCTTGATCACGACGCCGATGTGGCCGGTGCTGTCCTTGTGCACGGTGACGGTACGCTGGAAAGGCCTGCGGGGAGAGCGCGGTCAGCGCCGGCGCCGCTGCCGGCATCGCCCACCCGCCCACCCGCCCGCTCACCTGTCCCGCACCACCATGACTATTTTCTCTGGGGACGCCTTCTTCAGCGCCCGCTGCGCCTTGTCACTGCTCCAGCCCGTGCAGTTCTTGCCGTCGATCTGCAGGATCTGGTCACCGAAGCGCAGCCCCACCAGCGCCGCGGGCGAGTTGGCCTTCACCAGCTGCACGAAGATGCCCTGGGGACACGGGGGGAGCAATGGCTCGGGGCCGGGGCAGCCGTGCCACGCCACGTACCATGCTATACCGTACCACGCCGTGCTGTACCGCACCGTGCTGTGCCGCACCGCGCCATGCCATGGCATGCTGCACCCTGCTGTGCTGTGCCATTTAATGCCACGCGTTGCCGTGCCACGACGCACCGTGCCGTGCCACGCTGCACTGTGCTGTCACGCTTGCGCCGTGCTGTGCCCTGCCCCGCCATGCAACGTCATGGCACGCTGCACCGTGCAAAGCCGCGGTGCACCACGCCGTGCTGTGCCGCACCGTGCCAGGCCCCGTGCCGGCCCAGCCCCCTCACCTGGTCGACGTTTCTCAGCTGCAGCCCCGTCTTGCCCCGCTCGTCCTTGCAGAGGTGGATCTCCCGCACGCCCGGCTTGATCTCCGCTCGGCGCAGCCCCGCGTTGTTCCCGCTCAGGGGGGCGACCAGCTGGCCCGGGGGGGGCCCGGCGGGGGTCAGCGCCTGCGATGGAGCCGGGGGTCAGCGGGGGCACGGGGCCCTGCGCACATCAGCCCTCGGGGGATGCTGCATCCCTTCCATGGGCAGGATGCGGCCCCGGAGGGACCCCCCCTCAGCAGCGATGCTGTGGCACAGGGGGGAGCCGCCAGCCCGGACACCTACGGTGCTGCCTTCCTGGAGCAGGTTCTTCTGGATCTCTTCGCTGGAGAGCGGGAGCCCCATGTAGTCCTCCAGCTCGGCCAGGTTGGGGTACAGCACGGGCGGCGCTGCGGGGCACACCAAGGGCAGCCTCAGCTCGCGGGGTCCCCAACCCACAGCCGTTGCCCCCCCCACCCCGTGAGCCCCCCAGGCCCACGGGCCAGCAACCGGCACAAAGGACACAGCAGGGGATGAGCCAGGGGAAAGAAACCCCCAAATCCCATCCCCTACCTGTGCGCCGAGCTGGGGGCGTCCTCAGCTGAGCCCCCCACCACAGTGAGCATCGCTCCCTGCCCCCCATCGCTGCCTCCCCTCAACAGGGCAGGCTGATCACAACCTGCGTTACCGGTGCCCGAGACGAGCTTCGGCTTCTCCGTGACCACCGTCGTGGCAGGGGTTCCCTCCCTGGCAGCTGCCTGCGCCTGCCAAGAGACGGGGTCTGCTGCAGGCTGTGCCCCCAGCCCTGGGGACTCTCCGAGGGCAGGACCCCACAGGGACCCATCGGGGTCTGCTCAGCCCCTCGTGATGCTGACCTGCAAGATCTGGTGGCCCTTCATGTCCTCCAAGGAGGGGTAGAGCGTTGCCATCGCTGCTGCTGTCACGGCCGTGCCTGGGGACGGGGACAGGGTGGTTCAGGGACCGGGTGCCTCTCCCCGACCACCCCTCCCAGCCTGTGTGCCTGGCTCTGTGTGCCGGAGATGGGCTGTCACCTGAGGCCTCCGGCGTGACTCAGGGCTATGTCACGACAGCCACTGCCTCCACCACTTCCCGCCAGCTGGGACACAGGCGGCTGCATGCCGGGCACCGCGGGCACCGCAGGTCCCGCTCCCCACGCCCGCCTGCCCGGTGGGGCCATTCCAGCATCGCCCAGACATGGGAGTAGGATGTCCCATGGGAACAGCCCCTCCGACTGCTCCTTGCCGCCTTTAAACCCCCGTCAGTCCCCGCCGTCCCCCAAGGCACCCCGCGTTGTGCCCGTGGCGAAGCCGTGCCGCCCAGCCCTGCCCCGCAGCACCGTGCGCCCCCACACGCATCGCCCGAACTTCAGGGCACGGGGGCCAAATCCAGACCCAGCTCCGAGCCCCGTGGGAAGCGGGCAGGATCCTGCACGCAGCCTGGGGACCGCAGCGTCCCCCTGCCCGGCAGCGGCATCCCTGGCTGGGTGAAACCCCCAGACCCCAGCTCCAGCCCCCCCGGACTCACCTGCCAACAGCTCCCGGCTCCTGTGTGTCGCCCGCCGCGGGCCCCGGGGCTTTTATAGCCGTGCCCAGCCCAGGGAGGGGCCAGGCAGGCTCAGCTGACTGCCACCCCCGCCACAGGTGAGGAAGAGGAAGAGGAAGGTGAAGCCAAAGCTGCACAGGGCCCTGGCACTGCAGGGACGGGGATGGGGACAGGGATTGGGGTGACTTTCTGTGGGTTCGGGCACCCTGGGGGAGCAGGGCTGGGGCTGTGCTCCCCCCCAGCCACCACGGTGGCCCCCCCTCCCACTGCATGGCACCCCCGGGTGCCACCGCTGCCGGTGCCAGCACACAGCTTGGCCCCACCACAGCCCTTATGCCCCAGCCTGGGCCACTGCGGCCCCGTGCCCCAGATCGGGGACCGAGGGCGCTGCCGGGGGGTGAAGCGGGTGCCCCGCCATGAGCAGCCCCGCATAGGCGGCCGGCTCCTGCTGACACCTTGCTGCCCAGGCACGTGGGGCTGACGTGGCCATGACCGAGACACCGTGTCCCGCGCCCTTCCAGCTGTCACCGGTGGCCCCGGGGCACGTGCCAGGCGTGACGGCCCCGTGGGAGTCCTGCGTCGCAGGTGGAAAAACCGAGCGAGGGCAGAGCTCGCCTGAGTCAGGGCAGGGGGCGGACCCAGGCACCCCACTGCCATGGGACATTGCTGCGTCACCCAGGGATCCAGCCCTTCCAGCACCCACCTGCGACATCCCGCTGCCAGCACCGGGGATGCCGTGGGCCACCGTGTGCCCAGGAGCCCGGCAGCAGGGTCCCACGGGCACCCAGCTGGGCCTGAGCCGGTGGCACCAGCCCAGGGCCTCACCGGCACAGGGCCAGCCCCGCTGCGGAGCAGCAGCCGGGCACATCCCAGCTCCCTGCGCGCCAGGCCAGGAGGAAACGTTTTATTTACTGGGGTTATTTTTAGCCTGACGGTGCCCAGCCGCCTCGGCCAGCCCGGGACGAGAGCAGCTCGACCGCTGATAAACACGGCCAGGAGCAGGGGCAGGGAGGAGACGTCCTACAGCAGCCAGAGAAGGATGGTTCCCAGGGGGTCTGTGCCTGCCCCAAACCCCTCATCCCTGCCGAACTGGAGCTGGAAGGACCCGCGCCCCATCTGTGGGTGCTGCGGGAGCCACGTGGGGGCTGTGTGCCCAGGGCAGGGGGCAGCCGCTGGCCCCGAGGGCACCGGGCTCCCCCCCGGCTCCCTCCAGCATCCCACCAGCCCTGACTTATCTCCAGCCAGCAGCCACGGCACTGCCTGGCACCGGTTAATAATTAAAGCCAAAAGCTTTGCAGGAAGAGAAACCCAAGCTCGCCTGGAGTTTCCGCCTAGAAGCGGTTGCAGCAAAGGGCAGAGCGTGGTGCCGGTGCCCCAGCAGCTCCCCGTCTGCTTCGCTGAGCAGCAATTAACGGTAGTGCTAATATGGGCACAGCGCGGCCCCGATCCCGCACGACCCTGTGTAAGGATTGGGGTGCTGGTGGACCCAGCCCGGAGCCCCACGGCTGCCGTTCCCTCCAGCGCCTTCCCCAGCCCCGCCATTAAATGCAAACTTTGCTCCCGACGAACCCGCTCCGGAGCCAGGACTCGACACGTTATCGATCACAGCCATGTTATCGATCGTGACAAACGGAGCAAAGGCCGTTTGCAGGAGCCAGGTGCTGGCACATGGCCGTGCCCGAGCAGCGCCTGCGCCGTGAGCCACGCAACCTTCACCGGCCGCCGGCGGCAAACGTCCGAGCTGCAGCAGCGAAGGGCAGAAGCAGGGGGCTCAGGGAGCCCCACCGACCAGGCGCGGGGGGGGATCGCTATGGAAGGCACCAAAAAAAACCCCAAGAGGCTTTTCAGGTCCATGGTGATCTGGCCTGCAAATACCGGCTGCTGGATGTGCCGTGTCGCAAGCTGCAATGTCCAGCCTCCGAAGAGGACCAGAATAAATACACGGAGAGATAGCGATATGCTTCTCCGGAGCCGGAGGGGCCCTGGGAGCACACGTCCGTCTGTCCTTCGTGCTCCCAGTCCAGGCTGAGTCACAGCCGCGACGGTGACAGGCTGCGAGGGCAACACTTAATAGGTTATGGTAAGGCAATTAATTACGCACGTTCCAGCAGGCCACCGTCACCTTCCCGCAGAGCCCAGCGAGCCCCGGGCGTCCCTCGGTGCTCCCAGGGCCAAGCACCAGAGCCTCACCCCAAAGCAAGCCAGCACAGCCAGAGGCCGGCCCTTCCTGCTGCCACAGCACCCCGCGAGCCTGGCACAGCACCCTGGCACCCACAGCACCCCGCGAGCCTGGCACAGCACCCACAGCACCCCGTGAGCCCGGCACAGCACCCACAGCACCCCATGAGCCCGGCACAGCACCCACTGTGCTGAGCGACAGACAGGCGAGGGAAAAACCTCCAAGACACAGGGCTGAGAAAAGCCAGCATAAAGCGTTTTTATTGCAATAATAAAACTTGATACCTTTATGCGGTGAAGGAAGTGAACGGCGGCGGTTTCTCTTACCAAGTCACTAGGGAGGGCGGCGGGAGGGGGCAGAAGGACAGCAGCGGGGAAGCTATGCATCGTATGAGACCAGACAAGCGGCGATGACCAGCATCAGGTGTCAGGAGAGAACGGTCAGGGGTGCTCAGACCGGGGACAACTGGGGTCTGATGTTTCCTTTCCAGGGGGGAGAGAGGGGACAGGGGCGTTTTTGAGCTGACTCCCCACCAGCCCCGCCACCTCCACTGCAAACAGCACCTTCCGTTTGTCTGCTGTTTTCCTTTTGCTTTAACGAAAGCTCAATGTAAGCTACTGAATTTTCAGGGTGTGGTGGAGCTCTGATGGAAACCCATCTCCATAAATCCAAAAGCGGGCGGGAGGGGGGAGGAAGGTCCACCGTGAGATGGCAGAGCGAAGCAGGGGCAGAGCAGCCCCCCTTCCCGGGAGCAAACCCACGGTGCCTGCAGCGATGCTGCGCCCTCCCCGGGGAGCAGGTAAAGGGCACGCTGCTCCCTTGCCGCCCTGGTTCCAGGCAGGGTACCTACACACAATCCTAGCGCTACTTTGCTCTCCGCATCCATTCAGCCTCGACAGCCTCACTCTGCTATGGCTTTTGCAGCAGCAGCAATTTCTGGTTTGAAAACACCGTAGAGATCTGCACCAAAACGGGTAACTAACAGGTTTCCTTTTGTTCAAATGACTCCTATCTAAGGTCAACCCATCTGCGTGCTACTGGTAAAACGTAGTCTACACCTGGAACAAAAATAAGATTAAGAACTTGACCCAAAAAGAGTTGAGGTTTACGGCGTATAGTTTAAAAAGACATAAAAACACGATACAAGGAGGAAGAGTCAGACGCAAAGCTTAGTGACCAAAGGCATTCAATCAAGTGTAAGGTTATACAATGAGTGTAGTGGACTATCGGGAAAAGCTCCGTACAAAGTCATGTGCACTCTTCTTGAAGCTGAGATTCTGGATTCCTCCATGTGCCAAACCTGCTGGGAGAGAGGAGAGGCAGCGTGACAAAGCCGCCCGCGCCCGCCCATCCGCGGGGGAAACCCGGCAGAGGCAGCAGCGTGCTCACGATCGGCCGTCTCGTCGCAAACCGCGCCGTCCGCTCAAAGCAGAAGTCAAGTCCCGATTACAGGGGGGGAGCACAGCCCCGTCCTGCCTGCACCGTGGGACCCGCACACCCCAGAGCACAGCCCCGTCCTGCCTGCACCGTGGGACCCGCACACCCCAGAGCACAGCCCCGTCCTGCCCACATCGCAGGATCCACACGCCCCAGAGCACAGCCCCATCCTGCCCACGTTGCAGGATCCACACGCCCCAGAGCACAGCCCCATCCTGCCCACGTTGCAGGATCCACACGCCCCAGAGCACAGCCCCATCCTGCCCACATCATGGGACCCACACACCGCAGAGCACAGCCCCATCCTGCCCACATCGTGGGACCCACACACCTCAGAGCACAGCCCCATCCTGCCTGCACTGCCAGGCCCACACACCAGCAGCAAGAGAGGCAGGAGGCGGAGCAGGCAGCCGAGCCCCGCAGTGCAGCAACACAACGCGAGGAACCCGAAGCATGGTCAGCCGGTACCACAACCCCTCCGTGGCATGAACCCGCTCTGCCAGGCTGGGAACTTTGCTCGTACCACTGTGGTGATCCCCAGCTCACCAGCCTCCTGAGAACAACTTCTACCCGCAGCCAGAAACCTGCCCCCTCCTTCTCACACCCCCCCACTGCCATCACCTCCACCCCACCTCCCCACACCAGCCTGAGACAAAAGATGGGGGCCTCGAGTCACCCCCAAACCACAATGCTCCCTGCCGGCAGCTGCTCCTCCTTACCCGAGGACAGGGTGCTGGGGTAGGTCATTCCAATTTCATGAGCTCCACGTCAAAAATTAGAGTGGCGTTTGGTGGGATGATCCCTGGGTGGCCAGTAGAGCCGTAGGCGTAATCTGGGGAGATGGTCATCTTTGCCCGCTGACCAACGCTCATCTGGGGGCAGGGAAAGAAACACAGGGATGTCAGGAGATGGGCACAATCGCTGGGTGAGTGACAGCAGGAGGGACACAGACCTGTCCCCATTCCTTTCCCTACACTGGGCAAGAGCAAGGACCCAGGCTGAGCAAACTGGAGGGGACAGAAGAGGAATGGGAAGAACATCAGAAGGGAAAGGCAGGCAGCACGGGCTGGAAAAGGAGCAGGGCTGGAAATGTCCTTCACAGAAGTGTTTTCTGGGACAGGCAGGGAGTGCCAGGCCATTCCTACAGCCACCGGCACCCTCATGCTGCGTCCCCAGTGCCACGTGGAGCCGGCCGCAGTCACACACGCAGGAGCTGAAGCCACGCCGTGCCCACCAACCCTCCCTCCGCGTGGGCTTCGCAGCCCGGGAGCCGTCTCCGCTCGGAGCGGGAGGCCCGAGCGCTCCCCGCCACGTTTGTTCAGAGCTGACTCAGTAGAGAAATGTCACCGCTGAGTCACCGATGTGCCGTAGGTGTTCCTGGGGCCTGGCCCTGCTCCATTCCTGCCATCTGGCAGGTGGCGATGCAGAAGGTGATATTCACACCCACACCTCTCAGCGGTGAGGGGGCGGAGGGGTGGAAAACACAGGGGAATAAAATAAAAAAAAAAAAAAATAGAGAACGAGCTGCACACAGCGATTTCTGCCCACGCTGCAGCTCCCCAGGCGCACGGCTCCGCACAGCACTGCAAGGGGGACCGAGAGACGGAGAAGCACCGGGCACCTGAGCGACTCCTTCCTCCCAGCCGCGGATCACCTCCTGCTTGCCCATCACGAACTTGAAAGGCTTGTTCCTGTCGCGGGAGGAATCAAACTTCTTCCCATCCTCCAGCATACCTGGGGAGAGACAGAGGGAGACGATGGTGACACAGGGACAGAGCCACGCACGCCTGCGTGGAACAGGCTGTGACCTGGCAGCCTGAGCGGGTGACAGCCACCCCTGGGGGAGCTCACGTGGCCCTGAGTCAAAGATGTTTCTCAGCTCAGCCTCCTTTCCCCTGGGGAAACACCTGCACGGGGCGGCCTGGAGGGGAAAAACTCCACCAGCACCTCCCAGGGCATCATCCAGACTGGCCGGAGCAGCCCTGGGGCAGGGCAGGATTGTTCCTGCTCCTGGCTGCTCTGACCCAGAGAGAAGCACTCCTCTGGGCTGGGAATGAGGACAGACGAGGGGAGCAGATGGGGAGAGGGGGGAAACCCTTCCCCACCTCGCAGCATTTTGCAGGCAGCAGGATCAGGCTTGGCGCTTCCCATCCCACCGGCAAACACACCTCCCGCTCCTCACCGTGGGCACCCAAAACAGAGTCAGGGCTCGGGTGCCCCACCTCGGCTGCTGCCAGCCTCCAGCCCTCCCCGTGCCCAGCTGCATCCCGCTGGTCTTCAGCCAAATGACTCCTGTACCCAGGAACGACGATGGGGAGAGGCAGCACCAAGCACTGGACGCATGTGCCCAGGGCAGCCCTCGTTCCCCCGGCACAGGCTGCATGGTGAGGGCTGAGCGAGGCTGATATCCCCAGGGCTAAATATAACTCCCCAACATGAGCAAAGGAGGAATTTCCTCCCCTCCCTTGCTCCCTGCCTGACCTTCTTGGGGAATCTCGGAGCTGGAGCTGCCTTATAGGAGCAGCAACTCGCTGGCCGGTGGAGTTGCTGCTCCTATAAGGCAGCTCCAGCTCCTCATTAACAGAGGCAGCACCCCATGCAAAAAGAGCGATAATAAACTCTCCTGCAAATGCTCCTCACTTCTTCACTGCCCCAAAACCTGTTTTCTTGGCTGGACACAGCCCTATAGTCTTGCAAGACCAAACTCATCCCACAACGCACGGGGCAGAGTGATTTCCCTTCACCGGGCGCTGCCCATGGGCAAGAGAAAATGCATCTGTACAAAAGATGAGTCAGGGCATCTCAGCCCCGGTTCAGACCGTGACGGCAGCCAGAGCGAACGGCACGTAGACATGGGCAGTCACGGTGATGGGAGGCACTGAACGGAAAGAAGAGAATGGGAAAAAATACATCACCTTTGCAGGGGCAACGAACGCCAAAACCTCTGGGCTGCAGGAAGATGCAGGGGGTGGGGGCCAGCAGCCCCACGTTTCAGTCCGGGAGGGGAATTAAGCTTTTAATTTCACAGAGAGGAAAATTCCCCCCCTCCAGGGCTCTGAGCATCAGCCCCAGCTCAGCTGCTCAGGCCGCAGCCCTGGACTTTGGAATAGTAAATCTGGAGTTTTCTCATCTCCTCCTTCCAGGATAAACCTCTTGTTGCTGAACCTGCTTCCAGCCCCGTCTGGCACTGCTCCCCGCTCCCGTCCGCTGGCCTTCCTCCCGCCCGGCAGGGACGCTGGCAGCAGGGACACGGGGCCCGCCATGCCGGCTGGCACAGGCAGCGCCGCTTGGCTGTGAGTCGAGCTGACCCTGAGCTCAGCTCTGAGCCCTCAGGCATCGCAACGAGCTGGGGTGGCTGCAGAAGGACGGAGGGGACAGCTCGTGCCTGCCGCCCTTCTCCCTGGGTACCCGCAGAGGAAAAACCTCGGAGGCCACGCAGCACAACCGCCCTGCTTGGCACGGCAAACAGGGACCTGCGGGATGCTTGCGGGGCACCCGCTGCCTGCAGAAGTGCATCCCGTTTAATGCCCCGGCCAGGGGAACATAAAGGCACCGTCAGCGGCACAGGAGATGCTGCAGACCTCGCACAGGAGCAGATGGCACTGCCTGCCCCTGCCGCTGAGCTCACCTCGTCCAAATCCAGCCTTGGGAAGCGTTTTGGAGCTGGCAGCACCCTGGCCGCAGGACAGAGGGATTAACGGACTAAGCTGGTTGCAGCAGCCCAGAGGGATCGATCACTCGGGCTGCCCCGGCCCAGGAAGGTGCAGGTCGCACACAGGACCTCGCCCCTGCTCCCCGGCACGGGGCTGCCGCGCTCCCCCCACCGCGCCAGCAGGGAAAACAAAGAGGCTTCGATGCTTCGGAGACAGCATCCTCATCTTGGGCACTTCCTCTGCCCGCGAGGCTCCCAGGAGATTTCTCCAGCCCTGGACAAGCATGAGCAACCATTGCCTCATCCCTGCCGTCCCCGAACAAGGAGATAACAAGATCTTAAAGCTATTACAGAGGCAAAGCATCCTCTGGCAAAAGCAGTTGCCCCACCAGAGCCCCAGGAGCAGCAGCCAGCCCCCGGCACATCGCGGCTCGTCGCAGTCCCCGGCAGGGCTCCTTGCTTGCCACCGCCAGTCCCATGGAGGTGGGCTACGGAGACCCACCTGCCCCAGCTCCCACCCTGAACGATTTGACCCCCCCGGAGATCTCAGCTGGGCTATATGGACACCGGGGGGTCTTGGGGGAACCACAGCGAGGAAGAGCACGGAGCCCTGCAGCCAGGGCTGCAGCAGTCATGGGACGGAGCGGGGGCTGTGGAGAGCAGCCCCAGCTCCGGACGGGCAGGCAGTGCAGCCCTGCCAGGTCTCTGCCACACTTGGCAGGCAGCAGCCGAGAGACGCCGGCTGCAACGTGCGACTTGGCTCCGGTCCCCCCTGGGCGGGCAGAGGCGGCGGAGAGCGGCGCTGGAGCAGGCAGGCAGAGGCAGCCCCCGAGATAAACCTGCAGGTTTGGGTTTTGCCGAGAGGGTGCAGAGCCCCACCCACGCCCCCTCCATCCCCTCTGGCCTGGGGTGCCGATCCCCAATCCTTGGCATGACCATTGCCCGGGGCTCCGGCACGGAGCCGGCTTCCCGAGGACAGGCAGGGAGAGACCAGAGCAGCAGGACAGGCACCTCTGCTCCAGCCAGAGGAGGGGACAGGATGGGAAACCCTTCCCAAAAGCCCTGGGACACCCGGCACGCTCCAGCCCCCTGCACCAGGACAGGGCTGCCCAGCTGAGGCTAAATCCTGCCTCCACCAGCAACCTCTGCCAGACGTTTCAGATCCCAGGGCCTGAGCTGCCTGCCCCAGCGCTTCCCATCACCCAGCCCACCCCCATCGCCACCCGCAGCTGGATGCGGGAGGGGGCTCTGCCCACCGTTCGCCGTGGCCTGGCACGAGAGAGGATCCCCAGCGCAGGCAGGGAAGGGGTGCTTCAGGGAGCTCCCGCAACCCACTGACCGGCAGTCGTACGCCTCGGTAGGAAACGTCTCGCAACCGCAAAGCGTTTGCTGCTGCACAAGCGTGGCAGCACCCAGACGCAGCAGGGACAGCACCGCCGCGCCAGGTGCCGTGCAGACAACAGGAAGAGCCGGCAGCAGAGGCTGCGTCCAGCCAGCGCAGCAATGCACGGGTGCTGGGGAGGACGGCAGTCCCCTCTGCGCTATCCTGACGGAGAAAGCCAGTTTTCTCGAGCGTCCCTCCCGGCGTTTCCATCCCTCTGCTCCGAGCCCACCGCCCTCCAAGACACAACAAGCCGGGTGCGCTTTGCCACTCAGGCAAAGCCGTTTCGCCAAGCCAAGTGAGCCTTGCTCCCGTCCCGGTGCTCCCCAGCATGGCCACGGGTCCCCGTTGCCCCTCCAGAAGCATGGTGGGCTGGCTACCATCTCCCCCCACTCTCCGCAGTCCCCGTGTGCTCGGACAGCAGCTCCCCCCCAGCAGCAGCAGCTCCCTCTTGCACCAGCAATCTTCACCCCCCAGCCCGCTCCTGGGGTGCACAACACCCAGCCCCGGCAGTGCTCTGGGGCACCGCAGGAGCCCCAACCACACCAGCACAGCACCCCACTCTGCCCTGGCTCCCGCCCCAGCAGCCAGACCCAGGGGGGCTCAGGTCTGCTGGCCCCCAACCCGCACCCCGCTCCCCATTGACTTGCTCCTACGCAGCCCTCCCGCCCCACGCCAGTTGCTGCGAGCGGACCCGAGCACATCAGGGAACTTTATCCTTGATTTAGCTTCTTTAAGAGCCCTTTGCAGCAGATTTCACATCAAAGGCTGTTTCGGACGCCCCACTGTGTGAGCTCTCCAGCAGCACTCCCCCAGCTCCCCACGGGCTGCAGGCACGACCTCCCGCAAAGAGCGGGGACCTGGCACCGGAGGAGGGGGAAAGGGTCCAATTCCCCCAGCTGCCCCCGCACGCCTCCACCTCCGCAATCCCAGCGCGAGCAACCGGCATCTCCCAAGCAGGCGGCCCAGAGGATGCTCTGCTCTCCATCTCCTTCCCCAGCGCTGCCCTCCCGCACTGGGGCTGTCTGTCTGTCCATCCCTCGCCCCTGGGATGAAATGGCTGCTCTCGGCGGGGTCAGGCCCCATGGAGCACGGGCTTGGGCACAGGCAAAAGCAGCAGCAGCTGCCGGATGGCTGACCGAGCCAGCTCCCCATGCTCCCTCACCCTTGGGTCACCACCTTTTTTTTCCAAAATGGTTTTTAATCGAATCACTGTGCACCCGTAACCCAGCGCAGGGAGAGCTGGCTCGCCGCACACCCGTCGCAGCACACCACGGGCTGGATCTCCCCAGCGCCGGCAGGTTTCTACGCGGGAGCAAAGGGCAGCCGGGGACGGAGCCGATGCAGGGCTCCGGAAGGAGCCTCAGAGCACAGCACCTCCCGCACCGCGCTCTGCCCCCGTCCCTGATGCTGCTCCAGGATCAGCGAGCACTGTAACAGGGCCGGGGAATCAAAGGTTTCTAACGTTTCCCGAGAGCCAAGCCCCGCTCCGGCCTCTCGCAGGGCAGGCTGCGGGGAGCCGCGCTGCCGACGCAGGCAGCGTTCAGCAACGAAAACGGCGTCAGGGCCTGAAGGTGTTTGATTTCTGCTGCCTGCCGAGGCCGGAGGGGGGGTAGGCAGAAGCTGCCTGCAGAGGGAACTGGGGGGATAAAGGACAAAAGGAGACAACAATAACAAACAAACAAAAAAAGGGAAATTTAGAGAACTGCTCCCACACGCAGCGGATCGCTGCTGCTGCTGCTGCTGGGGAGGGTCCGTCAGGAGCAAGTCACCACACAGCACTTTGCTCAAAGCACCGGGACGTGGGGACGGGACGCCGGTGACCCGCAAGCAGCTCTGCCGGGGCGGGGGCCAGAGCCACGAAGAGCAGCAGAGCCCCGGCAGCGCCACGGGGGAGCAGGGACGGCGCTGGGAGCCGGGAGGGCTGGCAGGCGGCAGGGCTGGCCCACCGGGAGCCACTTGACTGCCTGCCAGCCTCCCTTTGTTCTTCCACCGGTGGAGGAAACGGGGCGGCCGGGGGAGACCGAGCCGCTTCCTCTGCCTCCTGACGAAGGAACGGGAAGGACGGAGGAGACGGGGGAGCAGCAGATGGGCTGGATGCCCGCCGAGCCCTCCCGGCAGGCAGGGCTGCCCGGGCCCCGCTCCGCAGAGAGCGGCACCCTCAGCCCCCCACCGTGGGCGAGGGCGGAAAGTGCTGGGGCAGGAAGGGGAATTGGTTTTAGCAGAAACAGCCACAAACGCATCGACTCATTTTTACCCCGGAGCACGGCGGCTACCCCGATGAGCCAGAGCTGTTCGAAGGGTGGCCGAGGGGGTGAGGAAGCCCCCCGGGGCCACCCCCAAAGCATTTTTTAGGGTCCCAAGGTTGGTTTCTTTCCCCCCTGAGCTCGCAGAAGGCTGCTGGAGGACACCATGCAGCGTATGACCCTCCCTGGCTGTCGGGGCAGCCCCTCACCGAAATACTACACCCGAACCCCAAACAGCACCCTGTGTTACCCACACCGGGGTCCCCCCACGGGACCGGTGCCCCATGCTGCCCTGCCCTAAAAACATCCCAGGGTGGGCTGCGACTCTGGGTCTGCCCCACAGGTACCCCTGCTGTCACCCCCCCCGAGGGGCTGGGGCAGCAGGGACAGCATAGGGGTGCAGGGACCTTGCTCTGACACAGCGAACCCCGACACTCCTGGGGGGTCACTTGCTGCCAGCCGGGGAGACACGGGTGTCCCGTAGGAGCACCCAGCGTGGGGGCTCTTGGCTCGGCCACTCCAAGGCCCACAGGCCTCGGCTGTGCTGGGACCCCCCAGGGACCCGCTGGGCACTGGTCAGGGGGGCCCTGCCTGCCCCCCGGGCTACCCCCAAAAAGAGAGCTGGACACGAGTGGGAAACACCCCCCCCCATAGATAGGGCAGCGGGAGAGACGGCGACCACCAGGCCCTCCCCACAGCCACGGGGCACAGCCAGGACCCCCTTCCCCGCCCGGGCACAGCCAGGCCCCCCCCACC